>NC_069458.1:31908345-32035845 GCF_026875155.1 Cherax quadricarinatus | reverse complement strand
TTCCCAACAGCATGAGCCTCAATCAATACAAAAAGGTAAACAGCAATTCATAGAAACATTCCTGAGCCTGATGTACAAGGAACAAGCATATCAGCTTTAGATGTTAGTGAACATTTGAAATTCAATTCTTGCCTTGACAGGACACCAATTCAGCTCATACAAGTAAGGACTAGGGGGGAACTCCACATGGAAGAAAAACCATCAGTCCAGATGTACGATTCAGTACAATCTTAAGCAAGTGATTAAGCAAACCTAGAAAAGGAAACAATAGATAAAAAATTGCATATTCAATCAATTTAGAAATGTAAGATTTGAAACATGACAATACTTTGACAAGTTTTCTAAATACTAGAGGAAAACAACTGCAAAAATCAATTCCAGAAGAAAAACAAGTGTATAAGAACCAAGATAATCTGCAAATCAAGATCATATCTGATTTAATAAATTAATAATATGAAAACTGCAAGATCCTTCACTGATCCCACAGACTACAAACTATCAGTACCACATTCAAAGAAACTAAAATATCCTGTTAGTATTCCTCTGAAATTTTCCCCTCATCATTAAAATCTTTGTCTTACACTCACCTAATTTCAATTTTCTATTTATCATTTAAGTGTAAACATCGAGCAGAAGAGAACTAAACCAGAGTTATGCATCTTCCACATTCAAAACCCAGATGGAGGCCAGTGTACTGTCAGTATAAAAATGATTAATCGACCCCATGATCATCCAACAGTGAGTCTACACCACTAATATAAACAGTAAACCATAATGATCCAAGAACAGTCCAGAGGAACACCATAGGACAAAGAAGATAACTCAGATACAGAAACACTGACTACCATCTGGTGGGAGAGCAGTCTCCCACCAGACTAGGTGGAAGAGCAGTCTCCCACCAGACTAGGTGGAAGAGCAGTCTCCCACCAGACTAGGTGGAAGAGCAGTCTCCCACCAGACTAGGTGGAAGAGCAGTCTCCCACCAGACTAGGTGGAAGAGCAGTCTCCCACCAGACTAGGTGGAAGAGCAGTCTCCCACCAGACTAGGTGGAAGAGCAGTCTCCTCCCACCAGACTAGGTGGAAGAGCAGTCTCCCACCAGACTAGGTGGAAGAGCAGTCTCCCACCAGACTAGGTGGAAGAGCAGTCTCCCACCAGACTAGGTGGAAGAGCAGTCTCCCACCAGACAAGGTGGAAGAGCAGTCTCCCACCAGACAAGGTGGAAGAGCAGTCTCCCACCAGACAAGGTGGAAGACCAGTCTCCCACCAGACAAGGTGGAAGAGCAGTCTCCCACCAGACAAGGTGGAAGAGCAGTCTCCCACTGAATTTGACCAATCCGAAAAAGAAGAAACAAAAATTTTTCTTCCTTTTTTTACATTTTGTAATTTATACAGAAGGGGTTAACCACCAGATATGACCAACCATACAACTTCAGAAGCAACAAAGACTACAAGCAAAAATATCAGTTATCAGTTATCCATGATCAATGGTAACAAATATAGCAGAGGTGTCCAACAAAATTAACAATGATGCATTTTCTCAAGTGTTCAGTGCTAGATCATTATAAACTTCGCATGAAGCTGTCTCAGATGAATGAAATAACATAATACAGTTGGTATACAATACCAACAAGTTGATAAGCAAAACATACGCAAAACTAGATTCCAAGCGTTGCACACGTATCTAACTTATCGTGGTATAAACCATGGTAGCTGATACTGGCAAACTGGTTTAAAAAGACACGTGAGAAAACATAAGGACCTATTAATATCAGATAATGTTTCAGTCCCAGAACCCAAGCGATCAAGGCTTCAAGACCAAAACATTTCCTAAACATGTCCTAGTGTTTGGTCACATGTCTATCTTATCATAAATAGTCTATATGCAGACTGAACACATGGTAAAACATTACTCTGCTCCAGAAAAGGAAACAATTTATCAAGAATAGCACATTCAATCAATTTAAAAAGGAACAAAAGATTTGAAAGAAGGAAATAGTCTGACATTTTCTGAATCAACAGTCAAGAGTGTAGGAGTCTTTTATTTCGTAAACAAACCTTCTGCCTTAAGACCACTTAAAAGCATATTTACAATATGAAATTTATTTATCACTATATAGACTGTCAGGAGTTCATAAATCTCTAGCACTAACAAAGATAACCTACTTGGCTAAAAGACCTTAATATACTTACACATAGCAATGCTAGAAATGTTTTTCTCTGCCTCATTTTATACAGTTTTACTAGATCCAAGAATCAATTCAACAATGGGGAAAAAATGATGATGACTGTAATATGATAAGCATTATAAATGACAAGAAATAACTATAAAATGAATGATTACAATTAGGAAAGAATACCTCTGCAAAAAGTGTAACAGAAATACCCAAATACCGCCATGTGTTAACACATCTTCGAATTAACTTAAAGAGAAGAACCAAGAATAAGATATTTCATAGTTCAATTATTATTATTAGTAGTATTACACTACGGGAAGTGTAATACTACTAATAAGGATTATTTAGCACCTGGGAAAATGAGACAGAAAATATCCAAGGAGAGGGAGGACATGTCCAATTTCCTGCATCAAGGGCCTCTGACCAGCATCAAGACACTTATTAACGGGAAATGAGATATTACTCCCTTAAGGGAGATAAGAAATTATTCACCAAGAGCTTAAAAAATAGTTGGCAGGAGAAACCTTAATGAGTCATTCAAAGATGTTATTAAATTTCATCTTAAATGAACTACTCTGCTCATTAAGGCTGAAATTTAATCACACAAATCTGAGTACTGTACTAGATAAAAGCTCAATTTCAAGCAAAAACATTCTCTGTAAATAACGCTTTACTCTACGTGTCTTATTTCACCATGCATACTTGTGGGCAAGTCTTGCCATGCAACATCAAACTTAATGCCTGACTTCGGTTCGCAAACACCCAGCCCAAGCCCGGGTAATTACTGTAAAATGTATCATGTACTAGATCACGCAATGTAAACTTTGTTCACTTAAGTATAACTTTAATGAACTAAATTCTAGCCATCTATATTTTAATGTAAATTTACTTTCATGAACTAAATGTACTAAGCTTGAAATCTCTGGTACTGGTTTATCCTTTGAGCAATGTCTTATTTCCTATCTCCAAAAAAAAGAGCACTTTAGTAGACCTTCAGGATCATTATCTATATTAAGAGGTAGGTAGGCAGGTTGGTTTGGTTAGCTTAGGTTAGGTTAGGCTAGGTAGGTGGTTAGGTTTGGTTGGTTAAGTTTGGTTAGGTTAGGTAAGTGGTTAGCTTAGATAGGTAGGTAGGTTAGGGGTGACATGTGGTGGACACGGGTCTTGGAAATGGCACATGGTGGACACGGGTCTGGGAATGACACGTGGTGGACACGGGTCTGGGAATGGCACGTGGTGGTAGGTGGTTAGGTTAGGTAAGTGGTTAGGTTAGGTAAGTGGTTAGGTTAGGTAAGTGATTGGGTTAGGTAAGTGATTGGGTTAGGTTAGGTAAGTGGTGTGGTTAGGTTAGGTAGTTGCCTTACCTAGAACATCCCTTGGTTATGTATTACAGTAATTACTTAGGATGTGTACTGGCCAGTCAGATAGTCAACTTAAAGTTATCAAGATTACAACGGCAAGGGCTAGAGTAGATTTAAGGTATAAGAACCCTCACCAGTCACAAGACTGAGGGATCACACTGGTTACTCCTGCCAGCCAACTCCTTCAAGCCTCACTTAGTGATCACCTATTAACTCGTGAATATCGTACTCTTAATTCTTCTCACAAATTCTTCAAAAAATGTGTGTAAATCCATGAAAGACTTCAGATATTAATTTTACTGTTTTTCAGTGATATTGTTTCACTATGTATGCATGTATGTGTATGTATGTATGTATGTACAGTACATATGTATGGTATGCTTTTTAGACAGAGCCTGCACTCTTGGCTCATAAAGCAACAGATGTTTTTGCCACACAAGCTGAGTGTAAGTTCACTGCTGCAACAACTTGAAAATCAATCTGAACATCACAAAATTAATATGTTTCATTGATGCTAAATAATACTAAATAAATAAAGGCTGACCTAAAAACAGATTGGGTAGGATTAAGCTGAATTCTATTATATTATTTTTAGCAAGGTTAGGTTAGGTTGCTTAGTTAGTTTTAGTGTAAAAATAAACATATGGAGGACATGTTAATTCACAATAATATATATATCTATCCATTTATAAATGAAAATTGTTTATATGACCCAATTTGGGGCAGTTTGGCTCATTTGACCGACTCTGCCTGAAAAGCACAACAAACAATGTATATATATATATATATATATATATATATATTTATCAGAATTTTATGTCATGGATTTTTATATCACTAAGTGAATCCCTCAAATTACCAATCATGACATGTTGGTTTGTGAGATACACTCACAGGCGAGTCACTTGACGACCGAGTGGTATTACAAGTCTCCAGAAGCATGTTCCTCAACATACTGGTTGAGAAGCTTTACCTAGGCAACACTCTACCACAGTAAGTGGGTTTAATTCAGTTTAAGTTCTTGGAATGCAGAGGTTTGACAAGAGTCAGTTGAGAGCAACACATCGTGTAAGAGCTTACCTCTGTTTCCTGTCAGCATCAGCAGGAGGACTGTTTTCTTCAGCTGTGGCCTTCTCCTGCTCCCCTTCTTTTACTTCCTGTTTTTCTTCTGTTGCCAAAATCTTTTTCTCACTGTCTTTCCTCTCCTTTTTCGCAGGTTGAGGCATTTCTAGCCTGGCCACTTCCATTTCCCTTAACTGGATTTCTGTCATCTTTCGATAATCCAATGGACCCTTAGCATAGCCACTGATACTCCGGTAGCCCTTATACTTACGACGGTATCCACGCTGGGGATACTTGTGCATGGGTGGTGATCGCACCCCATCCTGTGGAAGACACTCACCACTCAGTTACTCCACAGCATTCACAGACCTCCATGCAGAGCCTCTTTGAGGGAACACACATCCCATATTTACACAAGGCTCCAATGCTCACCCCACTGAGCAACACTGACCAATCCATGGTAAAGTAAAGATTGGCGAGAAAGTTATGACTGGTGCTAGTGTAGCACACTATCAAACATACTGGGACAACCCCCACAACACCAATCTTCCATCTCTCAGACTTTTTTGAAAATATAGCAAGTATCTGAAATTTCTAACATTGTGGCTTTTACCACATTTCTTATGTCATTGTGGAGTAAAAATCATGAGTACTGTTCATTCACGTTTTCACAAACGTGCCAAACCTTAAATTACAAAATTTCAAAAATTCAGCATCACAGATTCGTCTAATACACATTGAGGAATAAAGGTCACGAGAAGTTGTGTAGTTTGAAATGAAAAAAATCAATAAAAATAATTTAAAGCCATAAAGACATGAGGTAAGCTTTATGTTATTCTCACTAAAATATGACTACTACACATGAGAATTTTCTTTTACAACACAACATGGCGAAGAAAATTATATGTAGCTGTGTTGTGAAAAAATAGAGAGAGCAGACTGTTGTCTACCTTGGTGGGTAGTGGGAGTACTGGTAGGCTAGCTACATAGATACTGTACAGTATAGGTTTAACTCCTCATTCCAGATTTATGCTATTGAAAAAATGAAAAATAGGCACAAGACTAATGATGTGCCTAATATGGACTACCACTCACCCAGTCCATGCGCCTCATCTTCCTTGGTGGACCGTCATACCAGTTGTTGCGACTAATGCCCCCAGATGAATTCTGTGACTGTATTAAAAGATCAAAATTCGTTACTGATAAAGCTGTTGAATGAGCAAATTATGTTTGTGATGATGAGTACCATTTTACATATCAGAGATGGGACAATATCAAAACCGTTGCTGATGTCAGTACCATCAAAATCAACTAATACCGATACTTCGGCACATTCCCTTTACTTATTAACAGAATGTTGTAAAAACAATAAGTTACTCACATCTTAACTGCAACATACTTCAATTAATGACAAAATCCAATTTTCAAATGTTTCACTGAACATAAAACCTCACATAAATAAGACTCGCACACCAATGTTACTTGCTAATAGTTCTAGGGGTCATCACTCCAGCATTCAGGTCTCAGGCCTCAAACATTGAAAAGAACATTTTACAGAAATAAAAACTATTAAAAACAGAGTACAAACATTTATAGAATGCAAGTACAGGAAACCTCATAACATGTGAGTTATGTTCCAGAGGAAAAATTCCATGATCTGTAGTACCCAGATTTTGCACATAACCTGACACTATGGAAACTTATGATGGTTAGTGCCAAAATCTGTATTGTTAACTGATTTTTTCACCCTTTAGGGTGCATAACCCTTTCAGGGTCTGTCCCGTAGATCTACGGCTTTACGTTCAGGGTCCAAACCGTAGATCTACGTCATGAGCTCAGCTCACTCTGATAAACTGTGAGTGGTAAATTTGGGCCTAGATATGAGAGAATACATCTATGTGGTATGTGTGCACCACATAAAACAAATCCTGCAGCACACTGTGTATAATGAGAGAAAAAATACTGAGACTGTGATTTTCGATTAAAACAGCGACTTTGCAGTGTATTTTCGAATGTTTTTTATAGTTGTATTTGTGATTTCTTGGTCTCATTTGATAGTATGGAAGATATATTACAGAAATAGAGATAATTTTGATTGGTTTTAGCACTGGAAATGGCTTGAAACTGAGCTCAAAGTGGCGGAAATGTTAAATTTTTGCCGATGTTCAAGAGTAAACAAACGACCTCACACATTTAATACACGCCAGCTGGTGGGTCTAATATACATTCACAAATGTGGTGATGATATTTATACAATTATTACAATATTGCATAACAGTAAATCTTCTATTTTTTGGTGCGAATAAAAATTCATTATGTGAATAAAAAATCAAAATGGAATTTATTTGCAAAGCCTCAAAACTTAACTGATGAACAGAGGAAATGTTAGTTTAGCACCAGGAATACCTACATTGTTTATTCTGGACTCTATTTTGAAATTGGAATATTTTGAACTTTGTGTTAAATTGGCCAAATTACCAATTTCCGATCACTTTATTTTGTAGTTGAAACAGTTGACTTGGCGATTTCTTGTGCTCAATCGATAGAATAGAAGTGATACTAGTGAAATAGCTAAGAATTTGGTCGACTGGAATAATGTAATTGGCCTAAAATGGAAGTCAAAGTCGGCAAAATCGCCGATTCGTAAATATCGCTGACACATCAAAATTCACGAGAGCATAATTTCGTCAATTTTCCATAAAATTTCGTACTTTTTGTTTTATTACATTCACGAAAAGATTCTCTACCATTTCACAAGAAAAAATAACAATTTTTTTTTTTGAAAATTCTTGGACACTGAGGCACCACTTCAGATTTTGGCCTTGGACCCTGAAAGGGTTAAAAACATTGAAAAGAACATTTTACAGAAATAAAAACTATTAAAAACAGAGTACAAACATTTATAGAATGCAAGTACAGGAAACCTCATAACATGTGAGTTATGTTCCAGAGGAAAAATTCCATGATCTGTAGTACCCAGATTTTGCACATAACCTGACACTATTTATTTATTTATTTATTTATTTATTTATTACAATTTGTGCACACATACAGAGGTACAAAAAAAATACAGATAAGAGCAGCATGCCAAAGCCACTTATACTATGCATAGCATTACGGGCTGGCTTAAAATTAACTTAAGATTAACTAAGCAATGATGAAATCAGTGATAAAACATTAATGTAAACAGATTACTATAAAGTACAAGTGAGTATTACAAAGACAGGTCATATGGTTGCATGTATTATTGTACATTCAGTCGTATGGAGAATTCTGTTAGGTAGTTTATTTAAAAAAAATAGTAAAGTTAGATTGGGTTTTAGGTTTAACATTTATGTGATATAATTGTGAGAAACATTTAAGATATACAATTTATAAGGTTGAGTTATTCAGTATTTATTTGGTTTTGGGTGAGTAAGTGATCTTTGAGAAGAGACTTGAATTTATAAACAGGTAGTGTTTCTTTTATATTTACTTATGATGGTTAGTGCCAAAATCTGTATTGTTAACTGATTTTTTCACCCTTTAGGGTGCATAATATTTGGATTTTCATAGACCATCAACAGTTTTGGTTGCCCTTTGTGAACTGCACTGCCAGAAAATTGAAATATGTGAAACTGCAATACAAGAGTGTTTACTGTACGAGTTTACCATTATAAGAGAGCTTACTGTATGAGTTTACTTAAATAACAAAAAGGCACAATACCATGACTTCAATAATACACAAAAAACCTGCACATAGAAGAGTTTACGACGACGTTTCGGTCCGACTTGAGCCATTTACAAAGTCACACTAACAAAAAGGAGAGCAGGATGGGTATATATAGGCAGGAGGCGGCGGTAGTCGTTGTCGTGGTGGCGGTGGCGGCGGCGCCAGCAGTGGAAGGAAGTAGTAGTGGGGAGGTGGTAAGAGTAGGAGGGGCTAGTCACATACTAACAAAGATGAGCACTGCAAAAGAGCTAGGTGCCCACAGAGGGTAAGAGCAAGAACACCGAGGGGAGGGGGGAACAAATAAATAAATAAATAAAAGGAACAAATACACAGGGCAGAAGAAAGACAACCCAAAGGAGAAAAATGAAAGAGGAAAAGGGGAAGAGGGAGAGGAAGAAAAAGGAGGAATCAGGTTAGGTCACGAGTGTTCTGAAGTTTGGAGCATTTTACAATATAGTGGGAGAGGAAGGCATCTACAGAGACGAAGCCAGGACTAAGATTCATACAAGGAAAATTGTGTATTAGAGAGGATTCAACCAGACGGCGACTGTTAAAGTTGGAAGTAGGGAAGACAGCTTTAGCAGAACACCAGTCAATAGGATGGCTGTGATCTCTGACGTGACAGAAAAGAGCATTGTTAGTGTCGGCAAGCCTAACACTATTTTTGTGCTCCCTAAGTCTGTCTGAAAGAGATTGACAAGATTCTCCAAAGTATTGAAGAGGACAGGAGGAACAAGTTTTTCTTTTCTGAAGGAGGGGTGTTAATGTTGCAGTTTAAAAACTGTAGTGTAAAGCACCCTTCTGGCAAGACAGTGATGGAGTGAATGATGGTGAAAGTTTTTCTTTTTCGGGCCACCCTGCCTTGGTGGGAATCGGCCAGTGTGATAAATAATAAATAATAAGGAGGAACAAGAAATAGAGTAGACACCAGGGGCATCTGTAGAGGGAGGAGAGGTATGAACGAGATTAGTGCGAAGAGTGTTAGTCCAAGTCGGACCGAAACGTCATCGTAAGCTCCTCTCTTTTATGTGCGGGTTATCTGTGTGTGAGTTTACTTGTTCGTGCGAGACATATTTAGCAATCCTGCCAGTGTAAGAAACATTAACAAGGTTCAGTTTTACACTGCTATGAGAGAACAGTAGTACATTACTAGGTGGTGGTTGTCTACCAGTCTACACTTTACCTAGCCTTTGTACTCTTCCACACTTTCTGGCAACACCCAACATTTAATATTTTACTTAACATACTATGCTTCACATTTATTCTATCAACGTTTCATAACCTAGCAAGCAGTATAATATATTTCACCATAATAGAATAATACATTTTCTTACAATATACAGCTTAATGTATGACCACCACTTTACATTCCCAATATTTACTTTCCTACATATAAGCAATAATAATGCCTTAGCCAAAACCCCTATTAATGCACAATATACAGCATATAAAATGTGCCTCAAATTCTTCATAACTTTACATTTGTGAAAGTTATTCCTTAAAAAAAATTAACTACTTAATAACCTATGACTAGTTCTTAAGTAATTTGTGATCATTGGGATTAGTCTGCCTGAAATACACTGCATGCTAGTGGCTTTCTTTTGTGCTTAACAATGTATTTTATTTCATGTAAACTACATTTTTGTATAGTGCAGAAAGAAATAAAGTTTGTTTATTAATAAATACTAGATGCATTTTTGTCCTCTTACAATCTAAATCAGTGTAAATATTTCCTCAGATTTCACTGAGCTGTAAATGAATCAGCTGCTTGAATAACCAGCTGTCACATGTCAAGAAACACACTTACTGAAGCCAGAACTGCATTCAAAATATCCATGGCTATCTTGGATTCCTTGCCACTCAAGTGACTGAGAGGTCTGAGAAGGTCTGCTGACCTGCCTCTCTCCATGTGTCCGCTGCCCGACCCAGACCCCCTGTTCCAGCTACCACCCTGGTTTCTGCTTCCTGGCCCATCTCGGAACCTTTTGTTAGGGGAAACAAAATGGGTAATGTCTCACTGCTTAATACAAACCATAAATTAACACTAGCTAAATTATTTAATAATAATCACTAATGCATTTTATATGAAAAATTACCCATGTCAATATTTACAGTACAGTAACAACTCTCTCTAATGAATTTAAGCAATACTGGACAAAAAATTGACCAGACAAAGCTTGGAAGAACCAGACAAAATGAACAAAAATCTGTAATTCCAGAGTTTATACATAGTGATAGCATCAAGTGTCTTTTGAACTATTTTATTAAGCCCAATGACTCCAACATTTGTCTGGTACATGCCTAAGCAACCACATCCATGACCTGTTTATTTTCACTGTTCCCTGAACTGTAAGCCACCTGTGCCATTCAATTGTTTATGCTCACTATGCCACACACTTCTCACTCAGTTTCTAATTTTCTCTGGATTTAGAGCCTTTTGTGTGACTATTAACATACAGTGGAACCTCCATTAAAGAGTTTAAGCCGTTCCGTGACCTTGCTCGCATCTGGATTTGCTCGTTTGCAGTCAATTTTCCTCATTTAAATTAACTGAGATACAATTAATTCATTCCAATGGAATTCCAGACACCATAAATTACTTCAATAATTTCCCTAACATTAACTCTACAGCTTATTTATCTATCACAATTCATCTGACATAATAAACAATATTAATAACATAGAAACATGATATATACACTAGAATGAATGAAATACAGTGGACCCTCGACTAACGCTATTAATCCGTTCCTGAGAGCTCATCGTTAGTCAAAATTATCGTTAGTCAAGTTAATTTTCCCCATAAGAAATAATGGAAATAAAATTAATCCGTGTAGGACACCCCAAAGTATGAAAAAAAAAATTGTTTTTACCACATGAAATATTAATTTTAATACACACATACTGAAGAAGACATGCACAGTTACATGACACTTACCTTTATTGAAGATCTGGTGATGATTGTTGGGATGGGAGGAGGGGAGAGTGTTGATGGTCTTAGTGTTTAGAAGGGGAATCCCCTTCCATTAGGACTTGAGGTGGCGAGTCCTTTTCCGGGGTTACTTCCCTTCCCTTTAAATATCTCAAACCAACCTTTGCTGGCCTTAAATTCACTCACATCATCACTAGTTGCTGGCATTTTTTTCATTAAATCGTCATGCAACTTCCTAGCCTTTTCACATAGGATCGCTTGAGAGATGCTATCTCCTGCTATCTGTTTTTCGTTTATCCACACCAATAACAGTCTCTCAACATCTTCGAGTACTTTCGATCTCAGTTTCGAAAACATATTTGCACCTTTGGCAAGAACAGCTTCCTTGATTGCCGTTTTCTTGGCCACAATAGTAGCGATGGTTGATTGGGGTTTTGTGTACAACCTGGCCAGCTCGGAGACACTCACTCCACTTTCATACTTAGCAATGATCTCTTACTTCATATCCATAGTAATTCTCACCCTTTTTGCTGTATGGTTGGCACTAGAAGATTTCTTGGGGCCCATGGTGACTTATTTTGCAGGTGCAATCACTAAAAAGGCTGTGATAACATGAAATGTTCCGATTGTATGCTTGGAAGCGACCGCAGTGGCTGGCTGGCTTGTAAACACTGGCCAGAAGTGGACACGTCTGACGGAACAAATAGTGTTGGTCGAGTTTTTTAGCGCTAGTCGAGGCAAAAATTTTGCATTAAAATGTATCGCTAGTCGGATTTATTGTTAATCGATGCCATCGTTGGTCGAGGGTCCACTGTACGTATTACGTATGCGAGTAGTGTTAGTGGCTGCCATTGTTTTGGGGGCCATCACGGCAGCCACTCCTCCTACTGACTTCATACCTTCCCCTGCTTTTATTATAACAGAAAACGGAGTATTTGTAAGGCAAACTCCATCAGATCCTCCTTCTTCTATCACTTAATCGTTTAATTGCTACACTCTTAATGGTACACCTAGTTTGTGTTTACGTATGATTTCCTGCTTTAATTCCAGGGAAATCATCCTCTTTTTTCTACTCAGCACTGTCCTTTGCACGTACTTTCTTAGGAACCATGGTTAGAAACAAAATGTTTTGCAAAATACAGTGGTCCCTCGATAATCGTAGGGCTTGATAGTCGTAATTTTGGGAAATCGTAATGATATTTTCGTCAAAACATTGGCTCGCTAATCGTATATTGACTTGCGAATAGTCATTCGTCCGGGACGTGTACTCATGCTCTGAGCCGCCCTGGCCTCCCTTCCCAGCCAGTGTGGCATTGTTTACCAGTGAGCGACGGTCCCCTCACTTGCTCATGCGAAATATTTCATAATATTCCATTCATTGTAGTGCTTGCAACTACTAAATAAGCTACCATGGCTCCAAAGAAAGCTCCTAGTGCCAAGCCTTTGGTAAAGAAGGTGAGAAATATGATTGAATTTAAGAAAAACATCATTAAACAATATGAAAATGGCGTACGTATGGCCGAACTGGCCAGGATGTACGGATGTATAAGGCTAGGCAGTTGCATGAGGATCTGGTAAAGAAACTGCCTGCAACTAGTGGTGATGTGAGTGAATTTAAGGCCAGCAAAGGTTGGTTAGAGAGATTTAAGAACCGAAGTGGCATACACAGTGTGGTAAGTCATGGTGAGGCTGCCAGTTCGGACCACAAAGCGGCTGAAAAATATGTGCAGGAATTCAAGGAGTACATAGAGGCTGAAGGACTGAAACCTGAACAAGTGTTCAATTGTGACGAAACAGGCCTCTTTTGGAAGAAAATGCAAAGAGGACCTACATTACTCAAGAGGAAAAGGCACTGCCAGGACACAAGCCTATGAAAGACATGTTGTGCGCTAATGCTAGCGGGGATTTCAGAGTGAAGCCATTACTAGTGTACCATTCTGAAAATCCCAGTGTGTTCAGGAAAAACAATGTTATGAAAAGTAAACTGTGTGTGTTTTGGAAATCTAATAGTAAGGCATGGGTCACGAGGGAAATTTTCGTCGAGTGGTTCAATAAGTGTTTGGCCCTAGTGTGAAGAATTACCTCCTGGAAAAGAAATTGGATCTCAAGTGCCTCCTAGTAATGGACAATGCACCTGCTCATCCTCCAAACTTGGATGGCCTAATTTTTGAGGAGTTTGGGTTCATCACAGTCAAGTTCTTGCCCCCGAATACCACTCCTCTCCTCCAGCCCATGGACCAGCAGGTCATTGCAAACTTTAAAAAACTCTACACCAAAGCAATGTTTCAAAGGTGCTTTAATGTGATCTCAGACACTCACTTGACCCTAAGAGATTTTTGGAAAGAACACTTCAGTATTCTCCATTGCATAAACATTATAGGTAAGGCTTGGGAGTGAGTGACTACCAGGACTTTGAACTCTGCTTGGAGAAAATTGTGGCCAGATTGTGTCCACAAGAGGAATTTTGAAGGGTTTGGGGCTGACCCTAATGAGCCTATGTCAGCTGTTAAATCTATTGTGGCACTGGGGAGTTCCATGGTGTTGGATGTGAGTTTGGAGGATGTGGAAGAGTTGGTGGAAGACCACAACGAAGAGCTAACCACTGAGGAGCTGCAAGAGCTTCAGCAGGAAGAGCAACAGATCGCAGTTCAGAATCTTGCTGCAGAGGAGGAGAAAGAGAGATGGAAGAAGTTGCCTTCTTCAGAAATTAAGGAGATTTTTGAAATGTGGGGCAAGATGGAAAGATTTATGGAGAAACATCACCCTGACAAGGCTGTTGCAAGCCATATCGGCAACATGTACAGTGACAAAGTCTTGGCCCATTTTAGGGAAGTGTTAAAGAGACGTCAGAAACGGAGCTCTCTGGACAGTTATTTTGCGAGACAGGACTCCAGTGACTCTCAAGCTGGTCCTAGTGGCATTAAGAAACAGAGAAGAGAAGTAACCCCAGAAAAGCAATTTGTACCCGAGGTGTTGATGGAAGGGGATTCCCCTTCCAAACTGTAAATAATCCAATCTCTCTCCTCCTCCAGTCTTCCATACACTAAGAAGAATCACCAATAAAGGTAAGTGTTATGCTGTTAATGTTTCATTCATCATTTCCCATTGCATTGTTTATGTACTACATCTATATTTCATGTAAAAATTTTTTTTGTTTTAGTACTTCCGGGTGTCAGGAACGGATTAATTGTATTTACACTATTTCTTATGGGGAAAACTGATTCGAAAATCATAAATTTCGATAACAGTAGCACTTCCAGGAACGGATTAATTACGATAAACAAGGGACCACTGTAACTGCACGAAACATAAGGAAAACACAAGAATTTCCTTCCCTTCCTGAGCAGCGATGTTTTGATACACTGACATCTAGTAGTGGTGATATGAAACTCAGTATTATTATTATTATTATTATTATATATTGCATATTATTTATTAGTATGTACATATTCTTATAATAATTTATATATATTTTTTTTAACAAGTCGGCCATCTCCCACCGAGGCAGGGTGACCCAAAAAAGAAAGAAAATCCCCAAAAGAAAATACTTTCATCATCATTCAACACTTTCACCTCACTCACACATAATCACTGTTTTTGCAGAGGTGCTCAGAACACAACAGTTTAGAAGCCTATACCTATAAAGATACACAACATATCCCTCCAAACTGCTAATATCCCAAACTCCTCCTTTAGAGTGCAGGCATTGTACTTCCCATTTCCAGGACTCAGGTCTGGATAAATCTACAATAACTGTTTTCCCTGAATCCCTTCACTAAATATTACCCTGCTCACACTCCAACAGATCGTCAGGTCCCAAATACCATTCGTCTCCATTCACTCCTATCAAACACGCTCACGCACACCTGCTGGAAGTCCAAGCCCCTCGCCCACAAAACCTCCTTTACCCCTTCCTTCCAACCTTTTCGAGGACGACCCCTACCCCACCTTCCTTCTACAGATTTAAATGCTCTCCATGTCATTCTACTTTGATCCATTCTCTCTAAATGACCAAACCCCCGCAACAACCCCTCTTCAGCCCTCTGACTAATGCTTTTATTAACTCCACACCTTCTCCTAATTTCCACACTCCGAATTTTCTGCATAATATTTACACCACACATTGCCCTTAGACAGGACATCTCCACTGCCTCCAACCTCCTCCTCACTGCTGCATTCACAACCCAAGCTTCACACCCATATAAGAATGCTGGTACTACTATACTTTCATACATTCCCTTCTTTGCCTACATAGATAACATTTTTTGTCTCCACATATACCTCAATGCACCACTCACCTTTTTTCCCTCATCAATTCTATGATTAACCTCATCCTTCATAAATCCATCCGCCAACACGTCAACTCCCAAGTATCTGAAAACATTCACTTCTTCCATACTCCTCCTCCTCAATTTGATATCAAATTTTTCTTTATCTAAATCATTTGATACCCTCATCACCTTACTCTTTTCTATGTTCACTTTCAACTTTCTACCTTTACACACACTCCCAAACTCGTCCACTAACCTTTGCAATTTTTCTTAAGAATCTCCCATCAGCACAGTATCATCAGCAAAAAAGCAACTGTGTCAATTCCTACTTTGTATTTGATTCCTCATAATTTAATCTCACCCCTCTCCCGAACACCCTAGCATTTACTTCTTTTACAACCCCATCTATAAATATATTAAACAACCATGGTGACATTCCACATCCCTGTCTAAGACCTGCTTTTACTGGGAAGTAGTCTCCCTCTCTTCTATACACCCAACCAGGAACAATGGGCTAGTAACCCCTTTTCCTGTAATAATTACTAAAAAGAATAAGATGCAGGGGAATATACTTTATTATTACACTAATATCAACACTACAGCTTATTTACATATCACAACTGATCTAATATGACATAATAAACAATATAAATAACAAAAACACGGTAAATACTCCAGAATGAATAATACTTGGCATAATAACAAGCAGTTCGACAAAGGTATGAAGAGGATATGGGATACAAGTACAGTGGACTCTCGCTTTTTGTAAGCATCGGAATTCGTAATTTTCGCAAATCGTAATTTTTTTCGTCAAAATATGACTCTCAAATCGTCGTTTGACTCGCAAATAGTCAGTCATCCGGATGGGAGAATGTGCCTTCTTCAGTGATTCTGTGATTCTACAATATGTACGATACTAAAGCAGCACGAGTCGATAAAGGTTATAGTGCCAGCAGTGATAATGTGTAGCATTAACAGTAAGTTAAGTAAGTTAAGCAATAGAAAAATAATGACATGAAACTTAACTCTTCCACTGTTGTTTGAGGTATATAGGGCACTGACAACATATGCCGCCCTCTGCCAGCTCCTCCAAGGTAAGTGTAAATATTTCTTATTTATAAATTACATATATTGTTTGTGTGAATATTAGTGGTGGCCTCTGCTACAGCCACCCTACCACTAATATGGCTTGTGCTCTCAGTGGCCCTTATAAACCCAACAACAATAACACACCACCATTCCTAACATATGTAATGACATGCATTTTATTCATACACCAACAAGAGTCTTCAATAAAGGTAAGTGTGATATTACTGTTTTATACTTGATGTCTCATTGTTTTCTATAAGTAAAACTATAGTTATTCTCTATAAAATGTATTTTTTGTTAATACTTTTAATACATTACAGTGAACCCTCGGTTATAGTAATTAATCCGTTCCAGAGAGTGTGACTAAAGCCAAATTTTACGATTTCCGAATTCAATTTCCCCATAAGAAATAATGTAAATCCAATTAATCCGTTCCTGACACCTAAAATTATAAAAAAAATTAATTTTTTTTACATGAAACATTTATTTACATACACAGAAAACAATGAGACATGAAGAATAAAACAATAATAACATGACACTTACCTTTATTAAGACTTCTGAGTTTACTGAAAACAGGAGGAGGGGAGAGGATGGAGAAATTACTGTTTGGAAGAGGAATCCCCTTTCATAAAGACTTCAGGTACTAAGTCCTTTTCCAGGGTTACTTTCCTTTATTTTTTAATGCCACTAGGACCAGCTTGAGAGTCACTGAACCCGTCGCTCAAAAAGGTGTTTCAGAGAGGTCTGTTTCTGGCACACGTTAGGAATTGTGGTGGCAGCAGGGGTGTGTGTTGGGAGACAGGACAAGACAGTCCTTCAATATCAACTCTATGGCTTATTTATCTAGCACAATCATCTGCCATAATAAACAATATTACCATAGAAACATGATATGTACTCTAGAATGAATAAAATATGTCATATGTTTATCTCCCTAACCTACGAGTGTTGTTGTGTTGTTTATTGTTGGGTGTATAAGGGCCACTGAAAAATGAGCCTTGCAAGGTGGTGGTGATGGCGGCAGCAGAGGCGGCGGTCTTAGTAGCCCTATATACCTCCAACATTGGAGGAGACAGTTTCGTGCTGTCCTTTTTCTATCGATTAATCACATAGCTTACCTGATACACAGTTAACGCTACACTTTATCACTGGCTGGCGCCATAGCCTTTATTGACTCCTGATGCTTTAGTATCGTACATATCCCAGAATCACTGAAGAAGGCATATTCTCCCCTCTCTCTCAGCCCTTTACCAAAGGGTTGGCTTGCACTAGGAACTCTCTTTGGGCACTAAAAAGAATGGAATAATATGAAATGTATCGTATGAACGCGTGGGATCGTGCTCACTAGCTGATAAACTATGGCACACAGTGTCAGGCCGCTGTTGCCAAGTGGATACATTCAGGATGAATGACTTATCGAGCTCAATGACAGTCACCGAACCAATATTTTGACGAAAAAGTGTTACGATTTCCGAATATTACGAAGTCTGACAACCACGATATCCAGGGTTATACTGTATTTCTTCTGAGGAAAATGGTTTCGCAAATCGTCAATTTCGCCATTAGTCACAGTCTCTGGAACGGATTAATTACAAAAAAACGAGGGTCCACTGTACCATCCTCCTATCCCTGTCTTGGAGGCTTATATTAGAGAAAATAGAGTATAGCACAGGGCTGTGATATACACTGGTAATGCACCATAAAATTGAAACAAAAAAGCTGTTTTCTCTACACAGAATATCATACATAGCAGCATATATGTAGAGAACCTAGGATAACCCAAAAAAGTCAAAGTGACTTATTTCCAGTACCTAGCTTGGCCTTGCCATATAAGATTTTTGGCAAATATATTTTTCTATCAGTTGTTTGTTTGGCTGTCTTATTAAAATTTGAGCAATGTATGATGGAAAGATGCTTCTTAACATACACCCAAAATGAAAGAAATCAGACAATAAATAACAGAGTTCACTTATCAGCCATTAGCCACCCCATAGCGGTACATTTTCATATGGTTTTCATGGTTGTATTCTCGGTTTTTTGGTCTCATTTGATAGAATGGAAGATATATTACAAAAAACTGATATGATTTTCATTGGTTTCACGACAAAAAGTACCTTAAAATTGAGCTCAAAGTAGCAGAAATGCTCGATTCTTTGCCAATGTTCAGGAGTAAACAAATGATGTTACTGTCCAATACGTATCCGACTGGCCAGTCTAATACGCAGTCACGAATGGGTTGACATTATTTATACAATTATTACAATAATGCAGTAATCTGCATAACAGTAAATCTTCTAACAAGTCGGCCGTCTCCCACCGAGGCAGGGTGACCCAAAAAAGAAAGAAAATCCCCAAAAGAAAATACTTTCATCATCATTCAACACTTTCACCTCACTCACACATAATCACTGTTTTCGCAGAGGTGCTCAGAACACAACAGTTTAGAAGCATATACCTATAAAGATACACAACATATCCCTCCAAACTGCTAATATCCCGAACCCCTCCTTTACAGTGCTGGCATTGTACTTCCCATTTCCAGAACTCAGGTCTGGATAAATCTACAATAACTGTTTTCCCTGAATCCCTTCACTAAATATTACCCTGCTCACACTCCAACAGATCGTCAGGTCCCAAATACCATTCGTCTCCATTCACTCCTATCAAACACGCTCACGTAAGCTTGCTGGAAGTCCAAGCCCCATGCCCACAAAACCTCCTTTACCCCTCCCTCCAACCTTTTCGAGGACGACCCCTACCCCGCCTTCCTTCCCCTACAGATTTATACATTCTCCAAGTCATTCTACTTGGATTTATTCTCTCTAAATGACCAAACCACCTCAACAACCCCTCTTCAGCCCTCTGACTAATACTTTTATTAACTCCACACCTTCTCCTAATTTCCACACTCCGAATTTTCTGCATAATATTTACACCACAAATTGCCCTTAGACAGGACATCTCCACTGCCTCCAACCGCCTCCTCACTGCTGCATTCACAACCCAAGCTTCACATCCATATAAGTGTTGGTACTACTATACTTTCATACATTCCCTTCTTTGCCTACATAGATAACGTTTTTTGCCTCCACATATACCTCAACGCACCACTCACCTTTTTTCCCCTCATCAATTCTATGATTAACCTCATCCTTCATAAATCCATCCACTGACACGTCAACTCCCAAGTATCTGAAAACATTCACTTCTTCCATACTACTCCTCCCCAATTTGATATCCAATTTCTCTTTATCTAAATCATTTGATACCCTCATCACCTTACTCTTTTCTATGTTCACTTTCAACTTTCTACCTTTGCACACATTCCCAAACTCATCCACTAACCTTTGCAATTTTTCTTTAGAATCTCCCATAAGCACAGTTTCATCAGCAAAAAGTAGCTGTCAATTCCCATTTTGTATTTGATTCCCCATAATTTAACCCCACCCCTCTCCCGAACACCCTAGCATTTACTTCTTTTACAACCCCATCTATAAATATATTAAACAACCATGGTGACATTACACATCCCTGTCTAAGACCTACTTTTACTGGGAAGTAGTCTCCCTCTCTTCTACACACCCTAACCTGAGCCTCACTATCCTCATAAAAGCTCTTTACAGCATTTAATAACTTACCACCTATTCCATATACAGTGGACCCCCGCATAACGATCACCTCCGAATGCGACCAATTATGTAAGTGTATTTATGTAAGTGCGTTTGTACGTGTATGTTTGGGGGTCTGAAATGGACTAATCTACTTCACAATATTCCTTATGGGAACAAATTCGGTCAGTACTGGCACCTGAACATACTTCTGGAGTGAAAAAATATCGTTAACCGGGGGTCCACTGTACTTGCAACATCTGCCGCATTGCTCCCCTATCCACTCTATCATATGCCTTTTCTAAATCCATAAATGCAATAAAAACTTCCCTACCTTTATCTAAATACTGTTCACATATATGCCTCAATGTAAACACTTGATCTACACATACCCTACCCACTCTGAAACCTCCTTGCTCATCTGCAATCCTACATTCTGTCTTACCTCTAATTCTTTCAATTATAACCCTACTCTACACTTTTCCTGGTATACTCAGTAAACTTATTCCTCTATAATTTTTACAATCTCTTTTGTCCCCCTTCCCTTTATATAAAGGGACTATACATGCTCTCTGCCAATCCCTAGGTACCTTCCCCCCTTTCATACATTTATTAAACAAAAATACCAACCACTCCAACACTATATCCCCCCCTGCTTTTAACATTTGTCATGATCCCATCAGTTCCAGCTGCTTTAGCCCCTTTCATTCTACGTGCTTCATGCACCTCCCCCACACTCACATCCTGTTCTTCACTCCTAAAAGATGGTATACCTCCCTGGCCAGTGCATGAAATTACCGCTTCCCTTTCTTCCTCAACATTTAAAAGTTCCTCAAAATATTCTTGTCATCTACCCAAAACCTCCATCTCCCCATCTACTAACTCCCCTACTCTGTTTTTAACTGACAAATCCATTCGTTCTCTAGGCTTTCTTAACTTGTTTAACTCACTCCAAATTTTTTTCTTATTTTCAAATATAGGATGCGAATTGAGTGATCCGGCAAAATCAGTAATCCGGCACTCTACAGGTGCAGATGATGCCGGATTAGTGATGACCAACCTGTACTACAAAATTACTATACGGAACAGCACTGTACTGTAGCACTACAGGTTACAATACCTGTATTCTAAGTGTACGATGGTCTTCTGCATTAACGGATCAAATCACCTAGTTCAGAAGACAAGCAAATAAGAAAAATTTATTTCATAATTCAGAAGTTTCAGATAATAGGCTATATTGTAAGCCCCCTAACCTGGTAATTTAACCCTTTGACTGTCGCAACTCCAAATTCTGAAGTGTCTCCTGGTGTCGAAAAATTTTTGGGAAAAAAAATAATTATTTTTTCTTGTGAAATGAAAGAGAATCTTTTCCCGATAGTAACTACACTAAAAGAACAAAATTTGATCGAAAACTTACGAAATTATGCTCCCGCGAAGTTAGTGATCTCAGGGATATATACGCATTGGCAATTTCGCTGATTTTGAGCCCTATTTTCAGCCAATTCCACTGTTCCAGTCAACCAAACTCATAGCTATTTCTTTAGAACTCCATTTTTTTATTCAACTGAGTACAAGAAACTGCCCATTTACTGATTTCACCTACACAACAAAGAGGTCAGAAACTGGCAATTTGGCCAATTTCACACAAATTAAAAAAGATGCCAATTACAAAATAGGGTCCAGAATAAACAATGCAGACATTCTTGGCACTAAAATAACATATCCTCTGTTCATTAGTCACGTCTACAGGCCCCTCTTATATTATTCTTGCTTTCTATTTTGATTTTTTATTCACACAAAAAATAGAAGATTTACTGTTATGCAGACTACTGCATTATTGTAAAAATGGTATAAATAATATCAGTGAAAGAATATCAGACTCCCCAATTGACGTGTATTAGATGTGTGGTGTGATTTGCTTACCCTTGAACAGTGGTAAAAATCAAACATTTCTGCTACTTTGAGCTCAATTTCAAGGTCGTTTTCATCATGAAACTAAACAAAATAATCTCTATTTCTGTAAAATGTTTTCCATTCTATCAAATGAGACCAAGAAAATGAGAATACAATCATAAATACTATAGGAAAATACACCACAAAGTCGGTGTTTTAATCCAAAAACACGGTCAGAGTTTTTGTCTCTCATTATGCACTGTGTGCTGCACGATTTTTTTTATACAGTGCACACTGACTACACAGACCCATTCTCTCACATGTGGGCCTACCAGCTTTTTCCTGCTTGATTTGAAGCCACTAGAATTATTGAGTATACAGTGGACCCTTGACATTCGATACTAATCCGTTCCTGAGAGCTATCGAACGTCGAAAATATCGGAAGTCGAATTAATTTTCCCCATAAGAAATAATGGAAATCAAATTAATATGTGCAAGACACCCAAAAGTATGAAAAAAAAAAATTTACCACATGAAATATACCTACCATCCAACTTACGACCTACTCGCCTTACGACCACTCGACTTACGACCGTGTTTTTTTATGCCAAATTTCTGGGAAATAAACAACTATTTGTGTTGTACACAGTGTTTATCCTAAACCTTACAGTATAAAATACAGTACTAACAGCATAAAAAGTAAAGTAAAACATGAAATACCAAAATAAAACAATAAAATAAAGTCATTACAAAAATGTTTTGTTGATATTCAGTAGTAAAGTTCGACTTACGACCATTTCGACTTACGACCGGTTTCTCGGAACTGAACTCGGTCGTAAGTCGGATGGTAGGTGTATTAAGTTTAATGCAATAGAATAATTACAATAACAACAATAACAATACAATAATAACAATAGAATAATTGACACTTACCTTTAATGAAGATCTGGTGATGATTGATGGGATGGGAGGAGGGGAGTGTGTCAAAGTTGTTACTGTTTAGAAGGGGAATCCCCTTCCATTAGGACTTGAGGTAGCAAGTCCTTTTCCGGGGTTACTTCCCTTCTTCTTTTAATGCCACTAGGACCAGCTTGAGAGTCACTGGACCTCTGTCGCCGTTCCTTTAAGATTTGTCTAAAATGGGTCATAACATTGTCATCGTAATAGTCACCAGCACAGCTTGCAATAGCTGTGTTAGGGTGATTTTCATCCATAAAGGTTTGCAGTTCAACCCACTTTGCACACATTTCCTTAATTTTTGAAGTAGGCACAATGGAGTCCACAACTGGCATAGACTTCTCAGGGTTAGCCCCAAACCCTTCAAAATCTTTCTTAATTTCCATACTAATTCTCACCCTTTTTACCACAGGGTTGGCACTAGAAGCCTTCTTGGGGCCCATGGTGACTTATTTTGCAGAAACAAGCACCAAAAACAGTGATAATATGGATAATATGGAATGTACCGAATGTATCCTTAGATGCGCGCACACTGGCTGGCTTGTAAACACTGGCACACACGGGGCAGTTCAGGCCACATGTGGACACGTCTCGTACGAATCGTATCGAATGTCGGGTTTTCCATCGAATGTCGAGGCAAAATTTTTGCATTAAAATGCATCGAATGTCGGATTTATCGAATGTTGATGGCATCGAATGTCGGGGGTCCACTGTATATACGTCCGAAACACTGGCTCGTAAGATGTATATATACGGCCGTAACAGTCAAAGGGTCAAAGCAAAAACTGTGTAAACAGTGAACTTACTGCCAATACTAGCCACTGCATGAAAATACCAATGTGAATCAGCATATAATAAAACCCACTGTTAAACAAAATTGAACTCAACTTCAATATACGTTCATCTAAGAGAGTTCCCTGTACATGTACGTGGAATTTTTTAACCCTCTGACTGTCGCAACCCCCAATCCTAGAGTCTCTCTCTGTCACAAAATATCTTGAGGAAAAAAAAAAATTTCTTATGAAATGACAGAGAATCTTTCCCCAATGGTAATGGCACCAAAAGTACGAAATTTGATGGAAAATTTACGGAATTATGCTCTCGCGAAGTTAGTGATCTCGGCGATAGTTACACATTGGCAATTTTGCCCACTGTGAGCCCTATTTTCGGCCAATTCCATTGCTCCAGTCGACCAAACTCATAGCTATTTTTTTTAGCACTCTACTTGTTCTATCGACTGAGTACAAGAAACCGCTCATTTACTGATTTCAACTACCCAATAAAGTGGTCAGAAATTGGCAATTTGGCGAAATTTCACACAAATTAAAAAATAAGCCAATTTCAAAATAGGGTCTAGAATGAACAATGCAGACATTTCTGGCATTAAAATAACATTTTCTCTGTTCCTTAGTCACGTCTCCAGGCCCCTCTTATATTATCTTGCTTCTCTTTTGAATTTTTATTCACATCAAAAATAGAAGATTTACTGTTAAGCAGACTACTGCATTATTGTAATAATTGTATAAATAATGTCAACCCATTCGTGACTGCGTATCAGAATGGCTAGTTGGACATTTATTGGACAATGGTGTCATTTGTTTACTCTTAAACCGGCAAAAATCGAACATTTCTGCTACTTTGAGCTCCATTTCAAGGTAATTTTCATATTGAAACCAATCACTGTTTTCCATTCTATCAAATGAGAACCAAGGAAACGAGAATACAACCATAAATACTATATGAAAATACACCTCAAAGTCGGCGTTTTAATATAAAAAAAACACAGTTGGAGTTTTTTTTCTCATTATGCACTGCGTGCTGCAGGATTTTTTTTATGCTGCACACACTGACCACACAGACCCATTTTCTCACATGTGGGTCTACCACCTTTCTCCTGCTTGATTTGAAGCCGCTAGAATTTTTGAGTATATATACGTCAAACACACTGGCTCCTAAGACGTATATATATGTATGACCAAAACATTCAAAGGGTTAAAATAGGCAGAAAAGTCAAATTTCCAGATAAACATGATAAACATGAACTAACTGTAAAATAATTTCTTAAAAACATTTTTTCTAATTAACCCTTGATCAGGCGAGGGATCATCCATAATCCACTCAAAGGATTCACATCATAAACCTAACACAAGTCTAGGTTCAGTTCAGTTTCCAAGACGGTTATGGTGATGTTAATACCAAGACACTCACCTGCTCTGACCATAACCTCTGTCTCTGTAGCCCCCAGAGCCTTCATGTCTTCCTCCTCTGTCACTCCACTTATATCTATCATGGTCATAACTGCCTCCACCACGTCCATAGCCTCGGCCGCCACCACTATCTCGCCCTGCCCGGCCAAACCCACCACGGCCTCGTCCCCTGTGCAGCCAGCAAGTAGTGCATAAATATTAAAGGGAAGAAATTAACATTACAGTACCTTATACAGTAATACTATAAACAAGATGCCTCCTATACACGAACCACAACCAATATCATAAAACTAACCATGCACGTTTATAATAACTAACCTGTAACGGACACCACCTCGGTCATCACCACCATAACCATCTTTCTTATAAGCTGGCATCCTGTCAATAAAAAATACAGAGTTAAAAAATACAGCAACTTGACTCCAATACGGTACAGTGCATGTAGCTGGACCATACCTGTTAATGTGCACCGAAAGTTCTGATGAAGAGATGAAAGCACAAGTTCACAGACAAGTGCTGCTCATGTGCAGCACTATCTTCCCTCAGGAATCTTAAATGTTTGATGGACCACCACATTTAGAATCCTTCTGAGACATTGTTAATTCCTTTGTGCATTCACAGACTTGCAGAGCACCTAAACCATTCGTCAAACTTCTATATATAGTAGGGGCCCCACTTATACGGCAGGTTAGGGTCCAGGCTACCACCATAAAGGGGAAATTGCTGTAAAGTGAAACACCTTTTTTCCACTTATAAATGCATATAAATGCTAGGTAACAGGTTTACATTAACACATATTAAGTTAGCCATAGGACTAGGCATTAAAAAACACAATAAAACAAAATACACATACAGTACACTTGTTACTTACCTTAAAATATTAATACACGTGAAACGTGAGTGGCAGTATAAGAGTTTCTCCATGTCAGCAATAAGTCACTTTGACTTTTCTGGGTTATCCTAGGTTCTCTACACATATGCTGCTATATGTAACTGTATTTGATGGCTATCTCAGCCATCAACATACAGTGGACCCCCGCATAGCGATATTAATCCGTGCAAGAGAGCTCATTGTTATGCGAAATTATCGTTATGCGAATGAATTTTCCCCATAAGAAATAATGGAAATCAAATTAATCCGTGCAAGATACCCAAAAGTATGAAAAAAAAATTTTACCACATGAAATATATATTTTCCTACACACAAAGAGAAGGATACATGCACAATAGTAGAGTAGTACACTGTACATGCACAATATATATTGTGCATGTACTACTCTACTAAATGAAGAATAAATGACACTTACCTTTATTGAAGATGCAGCAATGACTGATGAGAAGACACAGTGTCCTGGGAGTGCCTTTTCCTCCTGAGTACTGTAGGTCCTGTTTGGCATTTTCTTCCAGAACAGGCCTTATCACACTGTGTATGCCACTACGATTCTTAAATCTCTCAAACCAACCTTTGCTTTAAATTCACCAATATGAGCACTAGTTCCAGGCATTTTTCCCTGTTCACCTGGGTGTTAGTCGACCTAACCTAACCTAAACCTAACCTAACCGGACCCCAATGGAAATAAGTTAGACAGTCCTCGATGACACTGACTTTTTTGGGTTATCCTGGGTGGCAAATCCTCTGGGGTTAATTGTTTCTTGGTATTCTCAATAAGCCACACCAACAACGGTGCTACAGCAGCAGCAGCAGCAGCAGCAGCTGACAGTGCTACAGCAGCAGCAGACGATGCTACAGCAGCAGCAGACGGTACTACAGCAGCAGCAGCTGACGGTGGTACAGCAGCAGCAGCAGCTGACAGTGCTACAGCAGCAGCAGCAGCTGACAGTGCTACAGCAGCAGCAGACGATGCTACAGCAGCAGCAGACGGTACTACAGCAGCAGCAGCAGCAGCTGACGGTGGTACAGCAGCAGCAGCAGCTGACAGTGCTACAGCAGCAGCAGACGATGCTACAGCAGCAGCAGACGATGCTACAGCAGCAGCAGACGATGCTACAGCAGCAGCAGACGGTACTACAGCAGCAGCAGCAGCAGCAGCTGACAGTGGTACAGCAGCAGCAGCAGCTGTACCACCAATAGTAGCGATGGTTGATTGGGGTTTATTATACAACCTGGCCAGCTCGGAGACACGCACTCCACTTTCATACTTATCAATGATCTTTTTCTTCATCTCTATAATAATTCTCACCCTTATTGCTGTAGGGTTGGCACTAGAAGCTTTCTTGGGGCCCATGGTCACTTATTTTGCAGATAAAATCACCAAAAACACTGTAATAATACGAAATGTTCCGATTGTATGCTTGGATGTTACCGCGGAGGCTGGCTGGTAAACAATGCCACCGGCGGAACATGTGAGCGTGGCTCAGGCCACACATAGACGCGTCTCGGACGAACAGCGTTGAGCGGGTTTTTTAGCGGTATGCGAGGCAAAATCTTAGCGATAAAATGTAGCGGTATGCGGATTTAACGTTATGTAAGGCCAACGATATGCGGGGGTCCACTGTACTTGTTAGTAGTAAGTTTATCCAGGTATACACAAATACAGTTATATAGATTATCATACATAGCAGCATATGTGTAGAGAACCTAGGATAACCCAAAAAAGTCAGTTCACTAAGTTTAATCATTTCTAACTTGGCACTTAAAGTAAGAGGCTTACAACTCTTCTTTTTATCACAGCTTAGCTTAGACGCCATCATCAACGAGAGCCAACTAGTTAACAAGACAGTAAATGAGAGAGAACAAGATACACAGAGTTCAGACAATGTAAACACACAAACTGAATGGGTGGCGGGCGAGTGACCGCTCGCCACCCGTTCGCCCACTCTCCCGCTCCCTAGTGATAAAAAATGCATATACAGTACATTTATTACTTACATTACAATATTTGTAGTCTTAATGTAGGGCGAGAGGTGAGTAAACGATATAAAAACGAATAAACGAGGGAGAGAGAGAGAATGAGTAAATGAGAAAGGAGAGTAAACAAACAGACGATGTCTGGTTTTGGTTGATACACGTTCATCTACACCTAACATCTCATATTTATGTTAATTTATTCTACTGTGGGGTGTATTTATCATATTTGTCACATAGCATGTTTATTATGTAATTTTGAAAAAAATATCATAGATGGATTAATGAAAATGTTTATATTAACGTAATATATGACATTAATGTGCCTCATTGATGACTAATGTATAATAGTACCATCATTAATATGGTGTCCTGAAGACTAATAAGACACTCTTAGTGATTTTAATGTGTGCCTGCATGCCAACACAGTATGTAAGTATATTTAGGTACAGGTACACATACATATAATTATAAGAGTATACGTATATATAACACGAAATAACTTTAAAGCACTCAAAATTTTGAAGCTTCCAGACATAATGGAAAGATGCGGTGCTCACGGAGAATGTTAAACTGGGTGGGACGCGGTGACCATATTAGAAAGTCAGGTGGGGGGAGCCGTATAGCAAGTTTTGGTCATAATTGGAAATGTCTGTATTAATGGAATGCCGTAAAGCGAAACTTTAGTTGCCCATTTCTCAACTGCCTAGACATATTTTTGTGATGGTTGGTTCGTTTCATAAGGTTTGTCATGAAACAGGACAGGTGCTTCCTGACGCAGGTCTTAGACATATGATGACCTGCCAATGGAGCTTTTGGTCATCTGACCAAGGCCTTCCGCTGACTTACTGGTCCACCCCTTTAAAAATTATGGTCATAGTTATAACTATTCTACTACTAATTTGTGATGAGATTTTAAATTCTTAGCAGTCACATAGCCTAGGAATGGAAGTTATACCCAGATTTGACCTAAGGAAAGAAAGAGCAGCTTCAGTTCAAGAACTCTTCACCAGTATCAAGGTACCATTGTTACCTGTAGCACAAGTGATGGTGCCTTCCACTTACATTTGAAGAACCTGAGTTCATTTCCAGTATGTTGCCTTACACCTCTTGCCTATGCTCACTTAGCATTAAGTACCTAGGTGTTAGCTGACTGCTCTGAGTCACATGCTGGACAAGAGGATTAAAGGACACCAATGAAAATAATACATGACACAGTGGTTATCCTGGCCTATCCTTGGTTACTAACCCTTCAGGAAAATAATCCATATAAAATCTTCTTGAAGAGTCCCATGCCATAAATGATTAACTTACTACTGTACACATTTTATCCAATAACTTAATTTATTCACAATAAACTTCATTATTAAACCCTGAAATTGAGCATCACCCTCAAACATATGTAATTTATTTTACTTATTGAACTATCTGTAAAATAATGTGTAAGTAATGTAAACATTATTGTAGACTGATGTGTATCTAGTCTGTCTTTAGAATTTTATGGGTTAAACAGTATCACTACAAAGTTCATGGGCAAGCATGAAACTTGCAAGTAATGTTTACCATATGAAGAATGGGAAGGCTGTGTGTATGGGGGGGAGGGAGAGAATAATGTTTAATTTGGAGAAAAGGAAAAGCTTAAATTCCTGAGATCAAGTGTTGAAACGGTAATTTTTCTTAAAGCATAAGCCATACCTCACCAAGATAGGGTGACCTAAAAAGAAAAAAAAATTGAATTTTTTCTTTTTAAATTTAATGATTGATTTGTTATTTATTTGTGCTTGGGGATCAACTGCAGCAACACACCTAAAGCCAATAATATCCCAACAAAAAGCAGCAGTAAGAATAATCGCTAAATCCCATCCCTGGCAACACACCCCCCCCACTCTTTATAGATCTAAACTTACTCCCTGTTTAGAACATCCACACTTACTACTTTGCAATCTACAGCTACAGGACCTTAAATTCCAATATTAACCTTGACCTAAAATGCTTTCTTGATAGCTGTGACAGGACCCACAGGCATAACACCAGACACAAACATCTCTACGACATTCCCCGTGTCCGACTAAACCTTTACAAAAATTCAATGTATGTCAAAGGCCCTAAAATCTGGAATACCCTACCCGAAAACTCTAGAACTGCAGACACATTCATCACCTTCAAAACTACCGTTAGAAAACATCTCATCTCCCTAATACACCCAGTCAACTAACTACATAAAAACCACCTGGTGGTTCACACTTACACTCACTCACTCACCCATCTGACTATAAGCACAGAAATACGAATCTTAATCTTAAAGTAATGATTCCTAACTAGTCCTAAGTTTGCCTGTGATACTCCAATATAGAAACTATGCATTGTGCCAAAACAAAAGCATTCACATTGCTGAACTCACAAACTAGTATTTAGTCACTTAGTATTTAGTCAACTTACTCCATAATTTGTAATAATTTTGGTTTAAGAATTAATCTAAGTTTGCCCGAAATGCCTAGTCATGCTAGGTGTCCTAGTGGCCCCCTCTGTAATTAGTATTTTATTACATGTAAACTGCACAATAACCAAAATCTGTAAACCCCACATTGTAATCCTTATAGAGAATGAACTTGATTGATTGCACATGTTAGAGAGAAGGATGGCCACTGCTTTGTCCAGATGGTATTTTTCAGCAAACTCCTGCACTTCATGCCATTTAGCACATATTTCCTTGACAAGTGCAATGGCACTTCATCCCTTCCACCCTCTTCCTCTGATGACAGCTTCTCTGCTGCAATCTGTTTCTGCTCCTCCTGAAGGTCTAGAATTCTTCTGTGGTGAGTTAAGTTTTGTGCTCCTCCACCAACTCCTCCACATCATCTCCAGTCACCTCTTAAGTTCAAGGTTTTCCCCAGGGACACAATATCTTCTACCAGCTCAGGCTCATCTTTAAAGCCATCAAAATCCCTGGCTGCCACAGCTTCTTCCATGCTGACTGCATGGTCCTGGAAGACACATTTCCTCAGCCTCAAGCAAGTGAGGATATTGAAATGGCACTTCCAGAACTCCCTGAGGATCAATTTTGTTTCTGAAGTGACTTCAAAGCACCTTTCAAAAAGTGCTTTGGTGAAGAGTTTCTTGAAGCAAGAAATGACCTGCTGGTCCATGGGCTGGATGAAAGTAGTAGTGTTAGGAAGCAAGAACTTCACAGTTATAAAACTGAGCTCCTCTACCAACTGGTTTTCCAAGCTTGGAGGGCGAGCAGGAGCATTATCCATAAGTAAAAGGGGTGAGTGCAATTGGTTTTTAATGAGGTACTTTTTGACCTGAGCCACTTTGTCCCATTCCATACACATGAAAACTTGTCCACTGACCACCAAGAGAATGCACAAAAACCAGGACATTTTTCCCTCAAAAACCCCATTCGAAAACCGATTTATCTGACAAGTAATGCAATCAACAACCGAGGCTCAACTGTAGAAGAAAACCCAGATGGGTGTGTATATATATGCCTGTACATGTATGCATAGTGTGACCTAAGTAGAAGTAGCAAGATATAGTACCTTGAAACAGTAAATATTGATTATAATTGCAAAGTTTATATGTTTGTAAGTGGTAATGTTGCATGAAGAAGTTTTTCTTAATGCTATTACAGTACAGTGGTCCCTTGAGTTATGTTGTTTACCCATGGGGAAAGTGAAAAGAATCATAAGAAAGCACCCAGGCAATAAAATAGCTGAACTTACAGCCTGTATTTTCAAAGAAAATGTTTTGTCTTTTAAAAACCTAAGAGAGTAACAGACGCAAGCATCTCTGGAGTCGTCTTTTTTCTTTTTCAAAAGACAGCAGTTGTAAGAGACTTCTTCCAACCAGTAACCTCTGCCCCCCTCCCCCCCACTACCAACCAAGCTACAGAACACCACCTTGATTAATAACCTTCTGGGTTATCCTCAATTACTAACCTTCTGGGTTAGTAATCTTGGAGGTTACCCTTGGTTACTAACCTTCTGGGTTAGTAATCTTGGGTTATCCTCAATTACTAACCCTATGGGTTAATAGTCCTGTGATACCCTAAACTATTAATCAGGGCATTACTGACGGGGGAGCGCTAAACCATAGAGATCATACAGCACCTGGGGGGAATGGAAGGTGCCAAGGCTGGATCCAAGGAAATGGAGCACAGGTCAGTGCTAAACCATAGAAGTCATACAGCACCTGGGGGGAATGGAAGGTGCTGAGGCTGGATCCAAGGAAATGGAGCACAGGTCCAACTCCTGGGATCAAGAGCACCTCACCAGCCTAAAGGAACCTTCCTTGAGGGGGAAATAATGATTAATAAAATGTTCTACTGTCAGAACAAGCAGCCACCACCACCTCCAACACTGTCTCCTCCACCAGTGGTGGAGACACACTCCACCACCACCTCCAACACTCTCCTCCACCAGTGGTGGAGACACCCTCCACCACCATCTCCAACACTGTCTCCTTCACCACTCGATCAGTGAGACACTTGTGTAACATTTGGGTATCTTTATTCTGGAAACATTTTTGTCTCACAGTGGTTTCTTCAGTCCAATGCATTGGTAGTGCACTCAGCTCACACACAGAGGTCTGGGGATCAATCCCCGGTATGGCTGGAAACATTAGCATGTGCTTCCATAAGATACCTGCTGTCTATGTTCATCCATCAGTATGAGTGTTAGTGGACTGGTGTGGGTCGCATCCTGGGATAATACCGACCTAATTTGCGAGAAATGTTCAGCATAACAAGCGGCTTTCTATATAGTAGTATGTCATTGTTGTCAGCTATGGTCTGTATACCTTGTACATGTACTGGTAGAAGATTATTTAATTATTTATTAGGAATTTGAGGTAATCAGTCCCTCAGTCTGGAGTCGGTGTTGAGTCAGTCAAGAGTGACTGAACACATCAACTCCAGGCTGAGCAACTGATTACCTCAAACTCCTCCTCATCTTCCACCTTTCTCTTCACTGGACTGAAGAACTTAGTGTGGGGCAAAACGTTTCCAGAATAAAGATAGCCAAATATTGCATAAGTGTCTCGGTGATCAAGTTATGGAGTTTATAAAGCATTTATTGAGGTGATGCACGAGTGTTATCCCTCACTCACCTACACTGTGATGATGGAGGATGAACCTGAGTGTGATGGAAGTGTTGTAGTAATGTTAATTATGATGGAGGATGAACCTGAGTGTGATGGAAGTGTTGTAGTAATGTTAATTATGATGGAGGATGAACCTGAGTGTGATGGAAGTGTTGTAGTAATGTTAATTAAGATGAAGGATGAACCTGGGTGTGATGGAAGTGTTGTAGTAATGTTAATTATGATGGAGGAACAACCTGGTGTGATGGAAGTGTTGTAGTAGTGTTAATTATGATGGAGGAACAACCTGGGTGTGATGGAAGTGTTGTAGTAATGTTAATTATGATGGAGGATGAACCTGAGTGTGATGGAAGTGTTGTAGTAGTGTTAATTATGATGGAGGAACAACCTGGTGTGATGGAAGTGTTGTAGTAATGTTAATTATGATGGAGGAACAACCTGGGTGTGATGGAAGTGTTGTAGTAATGTTAATTATATGATGGAGGAACAACCTGGTGTGATGGAAGTGTTGTAGTAATGTTAATTATGATGGAGGAACAACCTGTGTGATGGAAGTGTTGTAGTAATGTTAATTATGATGGAGGATGAACCTGAGTGTGATGGAAGTGTTGTAGTAATGTTAATTATGATGGAGGAACAACCTGGTGTGATGGAAGTGTTGTAGTAATGTTAATTATGATGGAGGATGAACCTGAGTGTGATGGAAGTGTTGTAGTAATGTTAATTATGATGGAGGAACAACCTGGTGTGATGGAAGTGTTGTAGTAATGTTAATTATGATGGAGGATGAACCTGAGTGTGATGGAAGTGTTGTAGTAATGTTAATTATGATGGAGGATGAACCTGGGTGTGATGGAAGTGTTGTAGTAATGTTAATTATGATGGAGGATGAACCTGAGTGTGATGGAAGTGTTGTAGTAATGTTAATTATGATGGAGGATGAACCTGGGTGTGATGGAAGTGTTGTAGTAATGTTAATTATGATGGAGGATGAACCTGGGTGTGATGGAAGTGTTGTAGTAATGTTAATTATGATGGAGGATGAACCTGAGTGTGATGGAAGTGTTGTAGTAATGTTAATTATGATGGAGGAACAACCTGGTGTGATGGAAGTGTTGTAGTAATGTTAATTATGATGGAGGATGAACCTGAGTGTGATGGAAGTGTTGTAGTAATGTTAATTATGATGGAGGATGAACCTGGGTGTGATGGAAGTGTTGTAGTAATGTTAATTATGATGGAGGATGAACCTGAGTGTGATGGAAGTGTTGTAGTAATGTTAATTATGATGGAGGAACAACCTGGTGTGATGGAAGTGTTGTAGTAATGTTAATTATGATGGAGGATGAACCTGAGTGTGATGGAAGTGTTGTAGTAATGTTAATTATGATGAAGGATGAACCTGGGTGTGATGGAAGTGTTGTAGTAATGTTAATTATGATGGAGGATGAACCTGGGTGTGATGGAAGTGTTGTAGTAATGTTAATTATGATGGAGGATGAACCTGAGTGTGATGGAAGTGTTGTAGTAATGTTAATTATGATGGAGGATGAACCTGGGTGTGATGGAAGTGTTGTAGTAATGTTAATTATGATGGAGGAACAACCTGGTGTGATGGAAGTGTTGTAGTAATGTTAATTAAGATGAAGGATGAACCTGGGTGTGATGGAAGTGTTGTAGTAATGTTAATTATGATGGAGGAACAACCTGGTGTGATGGAAGTGTTGTAGTAATGTTAATTATGATGGAGGATGAACCTGGGTGTGATGGAAGTGTTGTAGTAATGTTAATTATGATGGAGGATGAACCTGGGTGTGATGGAAGTGTTGTAGTAATGTTAATTATGATGGAGGATGAACCTGGGTGTGATGGAAGTGTTGTAGTAATGTTAATTATGATGGAGGATGAACCTGAGTGTGATGGAAGTGTTGTAGTAATGTTAATTATGATGGAGGAACAACCTGGTGTGATGGAAGTGTTGTAGTAATGTTAATTATGATGGAGGATGAACCTGGGTGTGATGGAAGTGTTGTAGTAATGTTAATTATGATGAAGGATGAACCTGGGTGTGATTGAAGTGTTGTAGTAATGTTAATTATGATGGAGGAACAACCTGGTGTGATGGAAGTGTTGTAGTAATGTTAATTATGATGGAGGATGAACCTGGGTGTGATGGAAGTGTTGTAGTAGTGTTAATTATGATGAAGGATGAACCTGGGTGTGATTGAAGTGTTGTAGTAGTGTTAATTATGATGGAGTGAAGATAGCGTCAGTGACTCTAGATACCAAGATGGCAGCTCCACCCTGCTCCCTCCCTGTCTCCCTCACCACACTCACTACACCGCCACTCACCTCTCACTACACTCTACACACACTCAGGTTACACCCAGTAATGTTCCTGCTAGGTACTCACCTTCCCTGTGGTAAATAAGACACTGATATACACTAGTGTAGTCACCCGTCCACCGCACCTCCTTGTTGCTGTTATTAAGGGCTACTCTACCAAGAGTAGTAAATATTCAAGTACAATTTTACACATTTTTTGATGATTACGATTGTTTTACATGGTAATATATGTTAAAATTACCTTGGATAACCCGAAAAGTTAAAGAAAGTGACTAATTTACATATTAGCACACGGCAGAGACAAATAACTGGCACATAGGCAACACCTTATGATGCACAGTGCTGAGCCTCCCACACTGTCCCAGGGACTAAATATGTAGAAAGTCTGGAGAAAAATAGAATGTTGAATAAAGATTCCCACGGAGAAGAGACAGAGCTTCCTCTGAACATTGTGAACAGCTACAAACACACTCAACGTGAGTCAGTGACCGGCTCATAAGCTTCACCGGCAGCCGTACAAAATCTTCAGCTCAAGAAAAAATGAACAATGTTGAGCGTCACGACGACAGCGTTATTACCCTGAACACCTCAACCAGGCTCTGATGCTGATATACATATATATGTTACGCAAAACAACCACAAGGCGAGTTGAATGATAACTCTAGGCCTTTCGTGTTGCAATCAACTCATCATCAGAAACTTGCAATGTTGTACAGAGTAAGAGATCTCGGCATACACAAAAAGCCTGGAGCTATCATCCCCATGTGCTTGTTGTGCATAAAAGATAAGATTTCGTTCGGATTTTTAACCCTGCAGGGTTAGCCACCCAGGATAACCCAAGAATGGCAGTGCATCATCGAGGACTATCTGTCGTATTGCCATTTGGGTCCTCAATTTTGTCCCCGAGGATGCGACCCACACTGGGCGCCTAACACCCAGGTACTTGCTGCTAGGCTTTGTTCAAGGATCAAGGATTAAGGATTTTTTCTTTGCATACCTGGAGTTTACCTGGAGAGGGTTTCGGGGATCAACGCTCCCGTGGCCCGGTCTGTGACCAGGCTTCATGGTGGATCAAGGTCTGATCAACCAGGCTGTTACTGTTGGTCGCACGTAAACCGACGTACGAACTACAGCCCGGCTGGACTGGTACTGGAGTTTACCTGGAGTTTACCTAGAGAGGGTTTCGGGGGTCAACGCCCCCGTGACCCGGTCTGAGACCAGGCCTCATGGTGGATCAAGGTCTGATCAACCAGGCTGTTACTGATGGCCGCACGGAAGCTGACGTACGAACCACAGCCCGGTTGGTCAGGTACTGACTTTAGGTGCCTGCCCAGTGTCTTCTTGAAGATAGTCAGGGGTTTATTGGTAAACCCCCTTATGTATGCTGGGAGGCAGTTGAACAGTCTTGGGCCCCTGACACTTATTGTGTTGTCTCTCAGTGTACTCATGGCGCCCCTGCTTTTCATCGGGGGAATGTTGTATCTCCTGCCGAATCTTTTGCTTTTATATGGAGTGATTTTCGTGTGCAAGTTTGGTACCAATCCATCCAGGACCTTCCAAGTGTATATTATCATATATCTCTATCGCCTGCGATCGAGGGAATACAGATCAAGGACCTTCAACCGTTCCCAGTAGTTTAGGTGCCTTATCGTACTTATGTATGCTGTGAAAGTTCTTTGTACACTCTCCAGGTCTGCAATGCCGCCAGCCTTGAAGGAGGCCGTTAGTGTACAACAGTATTCCAGCCTAGAGAGCACAAGCGATTTGAAGAGAATCATCATGGGCTTGGCGTCCCTAGTTTTGAAGATTCTCATTATCCATCCTATCATTTTCCTAGCAGATGAGGTAGATGCATTGTTGTCGTCTTTGAACTCGAGATTCTCTGACATTATCACTCCCAGGTCCTTCACATTACTTTTCTGATCTATTGTATGGTTAGAATTTGTGGTATACCCTGACACATTTTTAATTTCTTCAAGTTTTCCATATCTGAGTAGTTGAAATTTCTCCTCGTTGAACTTCATATTGTGTTGAGTGGCTCATTCGAAGATTTGGTTGATGTCCGCTTGGAATCTTGCAGTGTCTTCGATGGAGGTCACTGTCATGGTGATCCGGGTGTCATCCGCAAAGGAAGACACGGAGCTATGGCTTACATCTCTGTCTATGTCAGAAATGAGGATGAGGAATAGAATGGGAGTGAGTACTGTGTTAGGTGCCTGTCCAGTGCCTTCTGGAAGACAGACAAGGGTCTATTGGTAATCCCCCTTGTGTATGCTGGGAGGCAGTTGAACAGTCTTGGGCCCTGACATTTATTGTGTTGTCTCTTATCGTGCTAGCGGCGCCCCTGCTTTTCATTGGGGAATGTTGTATCTCCTGCCGAGTCTTTTGCTGTCACTGGGAGTGATTTCCGTATGCAAGTTTGGTACTAATCCCTCTAGGATTTTCCAAGTGTATATATTTATGTATCACAAGTATCTTTGGCAGGTTAAATCACCACCACCAGATGTAGACCAAACGAAATGTAAACTTTGCCAGATGGACTAGTGTCACACCTTGCGTCATGATGTACTGGAGTGCGTTGCACCCTGTGTCCTTATGGCCCGGTGGCCTGGTGGCTAAAGCTCCCGCTTCACACACGGAGGGCCCGGGTTCGATTCCCGGCGGGTGGAAACATTTCGACACGTTTCCTTACACCTGTTGTCCTGTTCACCTAGCAGCAAATAGGTACCTGGGTGTTAGTCGACTGGTGTGGGTCGCATCCTGGGGGACAAGATTAAGGACCCCAATGGAAATAAGTTAGACAGTCCTCGATGACGCACTGACTTTCTTGGGTTATCCTGGGTGGCTAACCCTCCGGGGTTAAAAATCCGAACGAAATCTTATCTTAAATCTTATCTTACTGGAGTGCGTCACACCCTGCGTCATTATGTACTGGAGTGCGTCACACCCTGAGTCATTATGTACTGGAGTGCGATAAAATTAATGAATTCAAAGACGACTCACTCAGAAATGTTCAAGACATGGCAACGTAATTTATCCACAGTAGTATATTACAAATCATTCTGGAGAAATACCCTGACTTTTGTTCACTGTAAATAAAGCATTAGCACATGTGTGTGTGTGTGTGGGGTGTGTGTGTGTGTGTGTGTGTGTGTGTTGTGTGTGTGTGTGTGTGTGTGTGTGTGTGTGTGTGTGTGTGTGTGTGTGTGTGTATGTGTGTGTGTGTGTGTGTGTGTGTGTGTGTGTGTGTGTGTGTGTGTGTGTGTGTGTGTGTATGTGTGTATGTATGTGTGTGTGTGGTGTGTGTGTGTGTGTGTGTGTGTGTGTATGTGTGTATGTGTGTGTGTGTGATGTGGTGTGTGTGTGTGTGTGTGTGTATGTGTGTGTGTGTGTGTGTGTGTGTGTGTGTGTGTTGTGTGTGTGTGTGTGTGTGTGTGTGTTACTCACCTAAATTGTACTCACCTAAATTGTGGTTGCAGGGGTCGAGACTCAGCTCCTGGCCCCGCCTCTTCACTGATCGCTACTGGATCCTCTCTCTCTCTGCTTCCTGAGCTTTGTCATACCTCTTCTTAAAACTATGTATGGTTCCTGCCTCCACTACTTCACTTGCTAGGCTATTCCACTTGCTGACACCTCTATGACTGAAGAAATACTTCCTAACGTCCCTGTGACTCGTCTGAGTCTTCAGCTTCCAGTTGTGACCCCTTGTCCCTGTGTCCCCTCTCTGGAACATCCTATCTCTGTCCACCTTGTCTATTCCCCGCAGTATCTTGTATGTCGTTATCATGTCTCCCCTGACCCTTCTGTCCTCCAGTGTCGTCAGTCCGATTTCCCTTAACCTTTCCTCGTACGACATTCCCTTGAGCTCTGGGACTAGCGTTGTTGCAAACCTTTGTACTTTCTCTAACTTCTTGACGTGCTTGACCAGGTGTGGGTTCCAGACTGGTGCTGCATAATCCAGTATGGGCCTAACATACACAGTGTACAGTGTCTTGAACGATTCCTTATTAAGGTATCGGAACGCTATTCTCAGGTTTGCCAGGCGCCCGTATGCTGCAGCGGTTATTTGGTTGATGTGTGCCTCCGGTGATGTGCTCGGTGTTATGGTCACCCCAAGGTCTTTCTCCCTGAGTGAGGTCTGTAGTCTTTGTCCACCTAGCCTATACTCTGTCTGCGGTCTTCTTTGCCCCTCCCCAATCTTCATGACTTTGCATTTGGCTGGATTGAATTCGAGAAGCCAGTTACTGGACCACATGTCCAGCCTCTCCAGGTCTCTTTGCAGTCCTGCCTCATCCTCGTCCGATTTAATTCTTCTCATCAACTTCACATCATCTGCGAACAGGGACACTTCAGAGACTATTCCTTCCATCATGTCGTTCACATATATCAAAAATAGCACTGGTCCTAGAACTGACCCCTGTGGGACCCCGCTCGTAACAGGCGTGTGTGTGTGTGTGTGTGTGTGTGTGTGTGTGTGTATGTGTGTGTGTGTGTGTGTGTGTGTGTGTGTGTGTGTGTGTGTGTGTGTGTGTGTGTGTGTGTGTGTGTGTGTGTGTGTGTGTGTATGTATAACGAGCTTGTTTGGTAGCGGGTAGTTAAATGATATACTTCTTCGGAGGCTTCTTTGTTTATTGTTAAGTCGTTGTGGGTTACACAGGCTTGTGTGTTTGTGCCCATGGCCCGGGCAGGGCCATGCCCGAGAGAGAGCTGGGAGGCCTTGTGTCTTGATGCCAGGCCGCTGTGTGAGTGAGAGCGAGGCAAGTCTGGGCATACTGAAGTGGCAAGGCCTATAGATGGCAGCACTTGAGTGGCGCGAAATATGAACTAAGCTGGCAGACAGCATGGACTGTCTGTGCAGACAGTACAGGCTGTCTACATACGCTCGGCCACCTACCGCGCGTCGTCCCGACGCGACAATACTGGTAGTAAAAAAAACTCGGTCTCTCTCTCTCGTAGGAACAGGGCACAGAACACAAAATAAAAACATATATATACATATGGACATGGGAAAAAAAACTTCCTACAGGGAGGGAAGAAAAAACATGTGGGGTGTGCTAAACATCGTGGTCATAGGCAGTGAGCGTCGATGGGCATCACTGCACGCCTTCCTGCGTCTGGACAGATACTGCAACACGGGAGACATCGCTGCGGCTGAGCTGTGACGTAACAGGGTACGGTCTCCTCTGGAATGGTGAAGCAGACATCGTAGGAGTCGCTGCAGGTTTTCACTCAACCTGGGGCACGACATGCTGGTGCCCTCGAGTGAGGCGTCGACAAAAACTCGGCAACTGGGCAGGACTTCTGGCAAGCGACTCAGGAGGACACTTCTCGACTGGTACTGTCGCTGGGCTGTCACTGCCGGCGAGCGTGGAGCGAGTCGTGGCAGAGATGACTGGGCGAAACATCTGGGAGTCGTAACATCATACACCAGACTGCAGTGAGAGAGCTAGCAGTCAAAGTGACATCTTCTTTGTGCAGGCTGCTCACTGAAGCTTGTGACACGAGGCTGACACAGCGCCTGCCGACAGGCTGGCTGCGGCTTGACGAGTATCATCTCTCGACAGTTGGAGTTATAGCAGAGGTTAGCCTAAGCGTCCCCAGACTTGTTTCTCTACATATAACTGCACTCTGACGGTCTGGAGGTGAAGTGAAACAAATCTCGATGGGAATCGTAGCAGGTACGATTCTGCAGAACAACACGAGCGACGAGCATAAAAGCTTTCTGTACAAGGGGGCTCATACGCTCAGGGCTGAGAAATCAGCTGTCAAACACTGGTCAGGCGGGTGACTTAGTGGTGCAACTCAAGGGTCTGACCACAGACCTCACTGGACACACGGAAAACTTACAAACACACCGCTGTACATACGGTACAACAAAGGCTTAACTAGCAAATGATGCTTTTCTGTGCACAAAACTGACACTAAGACATACTAAAATGTGAGAACACTGACTGAGAGGAATTAATTAACACACGACATATATCTTCTCTGTAGGTAGTAGGTTGGTAGACAGCAACCATCCAGGGAGGTACTACCGTCCTGCCAAGTGAGTGTAAAACGAAAGCCTGTGATTGTTTTACATGATGGTAGGATTGCTGATGTCTTTTGTCTGTCTCATAAATATGCAAGATTACAGGCATGTCTTGCTACTTCTACTTACACTTAGGTCACACTACACATACATGTACACATTTATTTATACACACTCATCTGAGTTTTCTTTGATTTTATCTTAATAGTTCTTGGTCTTATTACTTTTCCTTTTATATCCATGGGGAAGTGGAATAAGAATCTTTCCTCCGTAAGCCATACGTGTTGTAAAAGTCAACTAAAATGCCGGGAACAATGGGCTAGTAACCCCTTTTCCTGTAAAGATTACTAAAAAGAATAAGAAGAAAATTGTTTTCTTTCTTTTTTGGGTCACCCTGCCTCGGTGGGAGATGGCCGACTTGTTGAAAAAAAAAAAAAAAAAAAAAAATATATCTTCTCTCAATCTTCTCGACAATACTGAAATAATTACTAGAACACTCGATGTTGACATCATGTGATGTCAGGCGTGATGTCGCAAGGTGACGTCAGCAGCAGTGACGTCAACAGACATCTCGAGGTGACGTCAGGCAGACATCGTGACGTCATGAAGTCGGGCAGCATCGTGGGTGACGTCAGCAGACAACTCGAGGTGACGTCAGGCAGACATCGTGAGGTGACGTCAACAGACATCGTGACGTCATGAAGTCGGGCAGCATCGTGGGTGGCGTCGATGTGATGCGGGCAGCAGACCACAGCATGAGGCCTGGGACATCTGGTAACTCACGTGGCTTTGTAGGTCTACGTGACATCGGGCTGTCTACATATGTGTGTATGTGTGTGTGTGTGTGTGTGTGTGTGTGTGTGTGTGTGTGTGTGTGTGTGGTGTGTGTGTGTGTGTGTGTGTGTGTATGTATGTGTATGTGTGTATGTGTGTGTGTGTGCGTGTGTGTGTGTGTGTGTGTGTGTGTGTGTGTGTGTGTGTGTGTGTGTGTATGTGTGTGCTCACCTAGTTGACGTTGCAGGGGTCGAGTCCAAGCTCCTGGCCCCCGCCTCTTCACTGGTCGCTACTAGGTCACTCTCCTGAACCGTGAGCTTTATCATACCTCTGCTTAAAGTTATGACATATATGGATCCTGCCTCCACTACATCGCTTTCCAAACTATTCCACTTACTGACTACTCTGTGGCTGAGGAAATACTTCCTAACATCCCTGTGATTCATCTGTGTCTTCAACTTCCAACTTGTTACTGTGTGTGTGTGTGTACTCACCTAATTGTGCTCACCTAATTGTGGTTGCAGGGGTCGAGACTCAGCTCCTGGCCCCGCCTCTTCACTGATCGCTACTGGATCCTCTCTCTCTCTGCTTCCTGAGCTTTGTCATACCTCTTCTTAAAACTATGTATGGTTCCTGCCTCCACTACTTCACTTGCTAGGCTATTCCACTTGCTGACAACTCTATGACTGAAGAAATACTTCCTAACGTCCCTGTGACTCGTCTGAGTCTTCAGCTTCCAGTTGTGACCCCTTGTCCCTGTGTCCCCTCTCTGGAATATCCTATCTCTGTCCACCTTGTCTATTCCCCGCAGTATCTTGTATGTCGTTATCATGTCTCCCCTGACCCTTCTGTCCTCCAGTGTCGTCAGTCCGATTTCCCTTAACCTTTCCTCGTACGACATTCCCTTGAGCTCTGGGACTAGCCTTGTTGCAAACCTTTGTACTTTCTCTAACTTCTTGACGTGCTTGACCAGGTGTGGGTTCCAGACTGGTGCTGCATACTCCAGTATGGGCCTAACATACACAGTGTACAGTGTCTTGAACGATTCCTTATTGAGGTATCGGAACGCTATTCTCAGGTTTGCCAGGCGCCCGTATGCTGCAGCGGTTATTTGGTTGATGTGTGCCTCCGGTGATGTACTCGGTGTTATGGTCACCCCAAGGTCTTTCTCCCTGAGTGAGGTCTGTAGTCTTTGTCCACCTAGCCTATATTCTGTCTGCGGTCTTCTTTGCCCCTTCCCAATCTTCATGACTTTGCATTTGGCTGGATTGAATTCGAGGAGCCAGTTACTGGACCACATGTCCAGCCTCTCCAGGTCTCTTTGCAGTCCTGCCTCATCCTCGTCCGATTTAATTCTTCTCATCAACTTCACGTCATCTGCGAACAGGGACACTTCAGAGTCTATTCCTTCCATCATGTCGTTCACATATATCAAAAATAGCACTGGTCCTAGAACTGACCCTGTGGGACCCCGCTCGTAACAGGCGCCCACTGTGATACCTCTTCACGTACCATGACTCGTTGCTGCCTCCCTGTCAGGTATTCCCTTATCCATTGCAGTGCCCTTCCTTTTATGTGTGCCTGATCCTCCAGCTTCTGCACTAATCTCTTGTGGGGAACTGTGTCAAAGGCCTTCCTGCAGTCTAGGAAAACGCAATCTACCCAACCCTCTCTCTCGTGTCTTACTTCTGTTACCTTGTCATAAAACTCCAGGAGGTTTGTGATACAAGATTTGCCTTCCATGAACCCATGCTGGTTTTCATTTATAATCTTGTTCCTTTCCAGGTGTTCGACCACTCTCCTCCTGATAATCTTCTCCATGACTTTGCACACAATACATGTCAGAGACACAGGTCTGTAGTTTAGTGCCTCGTTTCTGTTTCCTTTCTTAAATATGGGGACTACATTAGCTGTCTTCCATTTCTCAGGTAGTTGCCCAGTTTCAAGGGATGTGTTGAAGATTGTGGTTAGAGGCACACACAGCTTCTCTGCTCTGTGTGTGTGTGTGTGTGTGTGTGTATGTGTGTGTGTGTGCGCGTGTGTGTGTGTGTGTGTGTGTGTGTGTGTGTGTGTGTGTGTGTGTGTGTGTGTGTGTGTGTGGTGTGTGTGGTGTGTGTGTGTGTGTGTACTCACCTAATTGTGGTTGCAGGGGTCGAGACTCAGCTCCTGGCCCCGCCTCTTCACCGACCGCTACTAGGTCCTCTCTCCCCCTGCTTCATGAGCTTTATCATACCTCGTCTTTAAACTATGTATAGTTCCTGCCTCCACTACATCACTTGCCGGACTATTCCACTTCCTAACAACTCTGCGGTTGAAGAAATACTTTCTAACATCCCTTTGATTCATCTGAATCTTCAGCTTGCAATTGTGACCCCTTGTTTCTGTGTCCCATCTCTGGAACATCCTGTCTCTGTCGTGTGGGTGTATGACCCACTTAATATTTGTATTTATAACTCATTGCAATTGTGACCAGGTGTGGACGTGTCAGTGGTTCATTACTTTGTAATTTGTTCATGACTGTAACCATGTTTAGGAGTGAAGCTGATTCATTACCTCTGTAACTTGCCATGATTGTGACCAGATCTACCTGGAGTTCATTACCTTTGTAACTAGTTCAGCTATCATAACTTTGGGGTCCAGTCCCTGGACCCATTATGTACCTCTGTAATCTTTTGACTACCGCCCACAGGATGGGTATGGGGTGCCTAACGCCCACAGGATGGGTATGGGGTGACTACCACCCACACCATGGGTATGGGGTGACTACCACCCACACCATGGGTATGGGGTGACTACCACCCACACCATGGTTATGGGGTGACTAACCACCCACACCATGGGTATGGGGTACATAATAAACATTAAACTAACTAGGCCTCCATAATGGAAATGTACTTAAGAGATTCATTGAGAGAGGAAATACTGTTATATTGATAATGTTTGTTTTCTATTAAGCCAATTCTTTCATTATACTGAGAAACTAAGTACTATCCCAGGACTTCTATAATAGAACAAAACTCGTATAAACTTTCGATTTTAAGCTGGAATATTGCATCACTTAGGAACGGATTTCCTGACCTTCACCATAAAGTAACTACTGAACCCACTGATGCGTCTACAAGAGTGCAGAGGCCCTGAAAAATCCCAGCCCCCTAAATTGCCCTCATTTATTACATATAACCTCAAATCTATTAACTCTTGTGTTTAGTATACTAAAAAATGGCTTCCCCATCAACTTCTTGCAAATAAGAAAACGGAGGGACTTCATTACCATGGTGTTAGCGTCTTGTTCTTTCCAACTTTTTTAATGTTCTTCCTTCTTTTAAGTCCCTCTTTCGTTCTTATGAGGCTGCTCTCATTGCTACCAGGCGTCGTAAGAATCAGCTTCGCTTTTTGCGTCACTGTCTTACTCAACAAGTTCTGCCCCCTTCCTTCTCCCATTTTCTGAAACCCAACCCACTGGGCACTCCCTTTCCTGGCCATGCCCGTCTCCTACTTCAACAGCTCATCCTTTCTACGAAGTCTCAGGTTGAAGATGCCTTCTTTACTCTCCGTCAGCGTCAACATGCTCTCTTTGCTTCTCTTCCACAAGATCTCTGTAACCTTCTCTCTACCATTGCTTTTGACACTGTTCGCCTGAATTCCCAAATTCATTCCTCTAAACTACAGAATAAACTTCAACGTCTCATCTCAGCTAGCCCTTGGTCTAAATTCTCCCTCACTGACTGTGTTACTAACTTGTCTTCTGTCTCACTCTCTCAGTATGAGCTTGAACTTCTTGGTTTTGGCCTTTCCTTTGCCACTTCGCCTGCCCCTCGCGCTGGTATTGCTCTGATTAGCTCTTTTGATTCTTTTCATCACTCACTCCCGTAATCTTCCTGACTTGTCCACCTTCCGTGGCGCTCTCCTTCCTGCTCTTGTTAGTCTGTTTTCAAAGAATCACCACCTTCCACGCCGTTACGAACTTGCCCTTTCTTCTCTTAATTAAATCCAATACCAACATTGTCACATTATCTTCTGACAAAAGTAATTCGGTAGTTATCCTTGATCGCGAGGATTACCTCCGTAAAGCTGATGTCTTGCTCTCTGACTCACGTACCTACACTCCTCTCTTTTCCAACCCTCTTGATCGCATTAAGAGAACTTTTAACAAGAAACTAAGGACTCTGTCCAACCTCTGTCCTCCTGACTGACCTTGTTCAACGTTTTCGTGTCATCTGTCCCTCTCTTCCCTGTTTCTATGGCCTTCCAAAAATCCATAAACCTGATATTCCTCTACGTCCTATCATATCCTCTAGAGGTTCTGTCTCTTATTCTCTTGCTTCTTGGTTGGCCAAAACCCTCACTCCCTTTCTTGGTACTTTTTCTCCTGCCCACCTCCGTCACTCTCAAGACTTCATTGAACGGGTTCGCTCTCTCCCGACCTGTAAGATGCTTAGTCTTGACGTTGAGTCCCTCTTCACCAATGTCCCTCTTGATGATGTCGTTGATTTTCTTAGAGAGAAGGCCCATGAAGGGTTTCTTCATCTCCCTATACCTACTGATGTCTTTCTTGATCTTATCCGCCTCTGTGTGGACTTTAATTCCTTTTCCTTCCAAGGTAAATATTATTCTCAATCCTTCGGTGTGGCTATGGGCTCTCCTCTCTCTCCTGTCCTTGCTAATCTTTACATGGAATACTTCGAGACTGTTCTTCCTACCATCGATGTGCGACCTTCACTCTGGATCTGCTATGTTGATGACATCTTTGCTCTGTGGCCTCATGACTCCAGTCTCTTTCAACCTTTTCTTGATGCTCTTAATAATTTTTGCCCCTTCCATTAAGTTTAAAGCTGAAGGGGAATCTAATTCCTTGCTTCCTTCCCTTGATGTCCATGTCCACTGCTCATGTACAGGTTTTGCTTTTTCCGTTTACCGCAAACCTATGCACAGTGGTATGTACATTCACTACTTTTCCTATCAGCTTCCTTCAGAAATGTTGTATCTCTTTTCCGTGCTCTCCGCAATGTATCCCAGTCCTTCAAGCAAAATTTCACTTTAATTCATTCCCTCTGCTACCTTCCCATTCCTAGACTCTGCCTTCTAGTGCTGAACTAATTTCTCTCTCAGCAGAATCTCACTCTTGGATAATTATTTTCATCAAGGGGGAGCGCTAAACCCTAGATTATACAGCGCCCAGGGAGGCATGTGGAGCCTTCGGCTTATTCGGACTGAGCACGATCCAATTCCTTAAATCAAAGCCCCTCACCAACAAGACCTCATAGGTCTACTCCTGGGAACTCTTCTGTCCTCTGCCTTCCCTACATTTCCGGTCTTTCTAATCTCAACAACTCTCTCCGTCCCTTAGACATCAAATTTACTTTCCGCCAGACTAACACTCTTCGCACTAATCTCGTTCATACCTCTCCTCCCTCTACAGATGCTCCTGGTGTCTACTCTATTTCTTGTTCCTCCTGTCCTCTTCAATACTTTGGAGAAACTGGTCGATCTCTTTCTGACTGACTTAGGGAGCACAAAAATAGTGTTGGCTTGCCGACACTAACAATGCTCTTTTCTGTCACGTCAGAGATCACAGTCATCCTATTGACTGGTTTTCTGCTAAAATTGTCTTCCCTACTTCCAACTTTAACAGTCGCCGTCTGGTTGAATCCTCTCTAATACACAACTTTCCTTGTATGAATCTTAGTCCTGGCTTCGTCTCTGTAGATGCCTTCCTCTCCCACTATATTGTAAATAACAAAAAAAGGCACAATACCGTGACTGGAATAATACACAAATAACCCGCACATAAGAGAGGAGCTTACGACGTTTCGGTCCGATTTGGACCATTTACAGTCACACTCCTGCCTATATATACCCATCCTGCTCTCGTTTTCGTTAGTGTGACTTTGTAAATGGCCCAAATCGGACCGAAACGTCGTCGTAAGCTCCTCTCTTCTATGTGCGGGTTATTTGTGTACATTGTAAAATGCTCCAAACTTCAGAACACCCGTGACAACCTGATTCCTTCTTTTTTCTTCTTCTCCCTCTTCCCCTTTCCTTTTTCTCCTTTGGGTTGTCTTTCTTCTGCCCTGTGTATTTGTTCCTTCTTTATTTACTTATTTTTGTTTTCCCCCTCTCTGTGTTCTTGCTTTACCCTCTGTGGGCACCTAGCTCCATTATGAGTACCTAGCTCCCTTGCAGTGCTCCTCTTAGTATTTGACTGGCCCCTCCTACTCTTACCACTACTACTTTCTTCCCTCCACTACTACTACCACTTCCTGCCTATATATACCCATCCTCCTCTCCTTGTCCTACATGTCTTACCTTACCCTATTTTTTCAACAATTCTATAACTACCATTGTCGTAGAGTTGCGTCTTTGTGTCTTTGGTTTGTTTTATGCTCAGCAAGGAAGATCACTAACATTCCCTTCACTAACTCTGAGCTCGAAACAGCACTAATCAAGGGCAATTCTACGACGCCTGGTGAGGATGATATTACTTACAATATACTTAGATGGCTTTGTCGAGTACCAGGTACTCTTTACTTAAATTATACAACGTGAGCTATGCAACAGCCTGGTTGATCAGGCTCTGATCCACCAGGCCTGGTCACAGACCGGGCCGCGGGGGCGTTGACCCCCGGAACTCTATCCAGGTAACTGGTGAGCTTCCTCAATCATGGCCCAATCAGCAAAATGAATTTCGCCCAATATCTCTTACTAGCTGATTGTGTAAAACAATTGAGATTATTCTAAATTATATAATCAAAAAGAAGCGCTAAGCCACAAGGGCTATACAGCGTGATTATTCTAAATCATCTCAAGTACATTATTATTATAATCAAGGGGGAAGCGCTAAACCCGGAGGATTATACAGCACCTGGGGGGGGGTGGATGTGGAAGGCATTCAGGCTTAATTCGGGACTGGAGCACAGATTGAATTCCCTAAATCAAGAGCGCCTCACCACATAGGACTTCCGTGATGTGCATACCAACTCATGTACAGACTCAAACAATTTCTGTCTTCCCGGTTGTATGGCTTCAAGTATAGGATTTATTATTATAATCAAGGGGGAAGCGCTAAACCCGGAGGATTATACAGAGCCTGGGGGGGGATGTGGAAGGCATTCAGGCTTAATTTGGGGAACTGGAGCACAGATCCAATTCCCTAAATCAAGAGCCCCTCACCAACATCAAGGAACCTTCCCTGAGGGGCTTCATGTATAGGAGTGGGTGTTATTGTATAATCTCTCACCCGGCACACTGACATCTCCCACATTACTTCTTTTGGTCTTAAATCTGCATTACTATAATAAAAAAAAAGCGCTAAACCACAAGGGCCATTCAGCGCTTCTTAAATCTGCAATCATTAGTGAAATTGCCAGAATGGATGTAGGAAGATGGCTTCTCCGCTGATAATTAAAGGCTACCTGTCCAACATAGTCTTCTGTGTTGTTGCAGGGGCACAGAAGTGTAACTGAAGACTAAATTAGGAGCCCCACAGAGTTGTCCTCAGTCCCACCTTATTCACTATTCTAATTAATGCTTTACTAAATGCTACTCCTAGTAAACCCGATCATCAATTGATCAACATTGTAATCCTTATAGAGAATAAACTTTGAATTTGAATTAAATGATTATCTTGTTAATGATAAAATGATTCCACTGTCAACTGCCTCCCAGCATAACATAAGAAAGAAATTTACCAACAACCCCAGGTTATCTTCAAGAGGGAGCTGGACATCACATAGTCATACCTGATCAGCAGGGCTTTGGTCCTAACGTCGGTTTGTGCGGCGGCCAGCAGTAAACATTCATTCTGGTTGATCAGACCTCTGATCCAACCGCGAACCTGTTCAAGTACAGGGCCGCTGGGGCGTATGACCCCTCAAACACACACCAGGAATAACACACCTGGCAGATTCACCAACACCCTAACCCTCTTAATCGATTATAGTCTCTCTATGCGAAAATTAAAATACCTCGCCAACAGAGGTGGCAGTCCCGCAGGATCCAGTATACATGATGGGTCTTGACTACAATATGTAATTAGAAACATGGTATCAAGTCTTCGAGGTCCAATTACTTGCCTGTCTAACAAGACTGTCACCATGCAAGAGAACGACTGACAGCACTTAGATGTTTTCATTCCCAGGTATGTATGCTAATGTTACAATCGTGAAAGTGATGAAAATTGCTTAATATTAGATCAATGGCTGATATATGCTCCCTCCACACATGCTCTTTGTATCGACTGGATGGGAAGCTTGGTGGACTTTGAATGGATTGCTTGGAGAGACTGGATGGATGCTTGGAGGACTGGATGATGCTTTGGAGGACGATGAAGAGCTAGGAGACAGGATGGAATGCTTGGAGGACTGATGGATGCTTGGAGGAACTGGATGGATGCGATGGAGGACTGGGGTGGGGGATGGATGCTTGGGAGGACGTGGATGGATGCTTGGAGGACTGGATGGAAGCTTGGAGGACTGGATGGAAGCTTGGAGGACTGGATGGATGCTTGGAGGACTGGATGGATGCTTGGAGGACTGGATGGAAGCTTGGAGGACTGGATGGAAGCTTGGACAGACTGGATGGATGCTTGGAGGACTGGATGGATGCTTGAGACATACGGATTGATGCTTGGAGGACTGATTGATGCTTGGACATACCTGGATGGATGTTTTGAGGAACTGAAGGATGCTTGGAGGACTGGATGAAGCTTGGAATGGACTGGATGGAACTTGGACAGACTGGATGGTAAGCTTGGAGGACTGGATGGATACTTTTGAGGACTGGTGGCTGCTTGGACTTACGGAATGGATGCTTGGAGACTGGATGATGCTTGGACAGACGGATGGATAGCATGGGAGGACTGGAAGGATTGCTGGAGGACTGGCTGAACTTTGAGGACTGGATGGCAGCTTGGATGACTGGATGGATGCTTGGAGGACTGGATGGAAGCAGAAGACTGGGATGACAGCTTGGCCGAGACTGGATGGAGCTTGGAGACTGGAAAGGATGCTTGGAGGACTGGAATGGAACTTGGAGGATGATGGAAGCATGGACAGACTGAAATGATGCTTGGAGGCTGGATGGATCTTGGCCAGACTGGGATGGATGCTTGGAGACCTGGGATGGAAAGCTTGGACGACTGGATGAGATGCTTGAGGACCTGGATTGGATGCTTGGGAGGACAGGATGGAAGCTTGGAGACGGATGGAAGCTTGGACAGACTGGATGGATGCTTTGCGAGGACAGGAATGATGCTTGGAGGACTGGATGGATGCTATGGAGGACTGGGATGTGATGCTTGGAAGGACTGGATGGAATCTTTTGGAGGACTGGATGGAAGCTAGGAGGACTGGATTGATGCTTGGAGGCACTGATGGAAGCATGGGAGGACAGGATGGAGCTTGGAGGACTGAAGGAACTTTGAGGATCTGGATGGAAGCTTGGCGAGGACTGATGGAAGCTTGGACAGACTGGAAGGATCTTGGGATGACAGGATAGACGCATGGATGACTGGAAGGCATTCCTTGTGAGGACTGGATGGATGCTGGAGGACTGGATGGATGCTTGGAGGACAGGATGGAAGCATGGAGGACTGGATGGATCTTGGAGGATGGAAAGGAATGCGTGGAGTACTGGATGGATCTTGTAGACTGGATGAAGCTAGGAGGACTGGATGGAAGCATGGACAGACTGGATGGATGCTTGGAGGCACAGAAGGATGCTTGGAGGACTGGATGAAGCTTGGAGGGGGGGGAATGGATGGAAGCTTGGAGGACTGGAAGGATGCTTGGAGATTGGATGATGCTTGGAGGACTGGACGTGCTTTGAGAACAGGAATGGAGAAGCTTGGAGGACTGGATGGAAGCTTGGACAGACCGGATGGAATGCTTTGGAGGACTTGGATGGATGCAAGGAGGACTTGATGGAAGCTTGGAGTACGTGGAATGAACTTGACAGCCTGATGGATGCTTGTGAGGACTGGCTTGATGCTTGGAGGACTGGTGGACCTTGAGGAGCTGGTATGGATGCAAGGAGGACTGGCATGGAGCTTGGAGGACTGGAGGAATGCTAGGCGGACAGAATGGATGCTTGGACCAGATTGGATGGAAGCTTGGAGGACGTGGAATTTGAAGCTTGACAGCACAGATGAAGCTTGGACAGACTGATGGAAGCTTGTAGGCTGGAATAACTGCACACGAAAGCAATGAGATGATTTTAAAGCATGCCATAAATAAATAAGTAAATCCTGATTGTACAGCAATGCAAGCAACCATAACGACCAGATTTTTTGTAATACTCATTTGATGCTTAATTGTTATCTGTTTACAAAAATTGTTTTACCACTGAAATAACTTCTGCTTAGTTAAATCCTTAAGTTAATTTTAATCCTGTCCGTAATGGCGTTCATTCAAGTGGCTTGGCATGCTGCAATTTAACTGTATTCTTTTGTACTTCTCTGTATCATTTCAAATTAATAATAAAATAAATCTTAGGGTTTCATTGTACAGCCAAGTTTCCTAAACATGCGAAAGCAACAGAACCCACCAAATCTTCATCAGCACTGGTTTTTTTTTTTTGGTGAACTTCCTCCAGATGAATCATAAAAACAGAACTGATCTCCGTATGAAACCCTGATACACCATGTATGGTCAGTAAATAACAGCGGCACTTCCCCGCTTCAATGGAAAATTACCGCAAAAAAATTCTGAATCACAACCGAAAAGCTCCCGTAGCCTCTTTCACCAATCCACAGGTGCAGCTGGTCGTGCAGCTGATATAGTGAATGGTCTCTCATAAAGAAAATTGGAGCACGCAATAACTGGGCCTCATAATATACAAGTCTCCCTTTGCACTCAAACTTGTCCATGAATTAGGCTTGCCAGTACCAGATGCAGACCAAACTAAATGTAAACTTGGCCAGATGGACAATTATCATAACCTGCGTCATTATGTACTGGAATTGTGGAATTCAGAGACAACTTAGTTTTGTCCCAGGATACGATCCACACCTCGAACTAACACAGGTACCCATTTACGATGGGTGAACTGTAATGTAAAACACGCCCAATGTTATCCATCCTTGCCAAGAACCGAACCCAGATCCTCAGCATGTGAAGCGAGAGCTTTTTGCCACCAGGCCACGGGCCTGGTGGCCCGTGCTGTTATTTTGAATGATAGTATCCAGGCTTCTGAGTGGCACACTTTTTGTAAGTTTCTGTAAATTAGTTAAAGGAAGTGGGGTTTCCAAGTAGCACACTTGCGTTTGTAAGTTTAACCTCTGTTATTGTTTAAAAGCTCAGTAACTGATGAAATAAAACATTATTACAGACATTTTATTATGCTGAATGTATAACATATTTCCTTTTTTTCCTAAGAGCCAACTTAATTATCATTGTATCACTGCTCCAATAAAATAACTTAAGAGTCTTGGTCAGCTTCTACTTATTGTGAAGCTGTGTATCTTCCGCAATCAATTCTTCTTCTTTAGTAAATCTTTGTCTTGCTAAGTAGTCTCTTTACTTATCTTCAATAACTAAAACTTTTCACTCAACACTGACAACTTAAAGCACTATAAAAACTGCATTTTCCAAAAAGTGTTACAAAAACGAGTTTTATTTCACCAGAACAAAAGTTGAAAAGAAATCAGTATAATGTTGGTCTTAATGTGTAGATGCTACAAGAGTTAAGACTTCTTAGGGGTGTTGAGAATGACTATCTTGTCAGCGTCTTGTAGGGCGCTCTTCTCGTGCTTCAGTGCCTCTTCATGGTCGTTAAGAGCAAGAACCTCCTCAAATATTGCTTCCACTTTCTTCCGGATATCACTCCTTTAGAAAAACAATTAAATTAGTAAAACATCACGAAAGATCAAATTACGGCAACAAAATATTTTAGTGGAGATGTCCTGTTCTAAGGGCAATGTGTGGTGTAAATATTATGCAGAAAATTCGGAGTGTGGAAATTAGGAGAAGGTGTGAAGTTAATAAAAGTATTAGTGAGAGGGCTGAAGATGGGTTGTTGAGGTGGTTTGGTCATTTAGAGAGAATGGATCAAAGTAGAATGACATGGAGAGCGTATAAATCTGTAGGGGAAGGAAGGCGGGGTAGGGGTCGTCCTCGAAAAGGTTGGAAGGAGAGGGTAAAGGAGGTTTTGTGGGCAAGGGGCTTGGACTTCCAGCAAGCGTGCGTGAGCGTGTTAGATAGGAGAGAATGGTATTTGGGACCTGACGATCTGTTGGAGTGTGAGCAGGGTAATATTTAGTGAAGGGATTCAGGGAAACCGGTTATTTTTACATAGCCGGACTTGAGTACTGGAAATGGGAAGTACAATGCCTGCACTCTAAAGGAGGGGTTCAGGATATTGGCAGTTTGGAGGGATATGTTGTGTATCTTTATACGTATATGCTTCTAAACTGTTGTATTCTGGGAACCTCTGCAAAAACAGTGATTATGTGTGAGTGAGGTGAAAGTGTTGAATGATGATGAAAGTATTTTCTTTTTGGGGGTTGTCTTTCTTTTTTGGGTCACCCTGCCTCGGTGGGAGACGGCCGACTTGTTGAAAAAAAATTACAATGAACAATGTTTAATATTTATTTATAATTCTTTTTTGATTTAATAAAGTGTTCTTGACCGGTAGGGTACATGTGATATATAGTCTTAAACACCACAAGCAGGTTAATAGGGTTCAAACCCACTGATCAAAATAAGCATCCCAAAAATACTATCCATATCTAGAGGATTTTTAAATTCGTACTAAAAAATATTGGACCAATCCTTGTACTATGTCCAGTACTATAAGAAAATTATTGTTATAATAATTTATTACATTGTGTACACTTGACATTTTCCACAGTGCATTTCCTGCAAGTATAGCCATATGAAGGTTTAAAGATACCAATAATTCACAATCAACATATATTCGTAACATCCTATGAAATGTCTTTTAACAGGCCCACGTAACATAACATTTGCCCATTTGGATCATAATGATTATATATGTTAGTACAGTATATATTAACCCAGTTCCGACAAGGCCACGCCAGCTGGAGATTCGTCTGTAAAAACTTGCATTTGTGGTCACATTGGTGATTATGCTAACCTTCCTATGGTGTATAAACATATCGAGTTGGATGAATCTTATTGTGGGTAGCTGGCCCAGTGACTAACGCGACGGTCTGGAGTTTTGAGACTCTGATCGCGGGTTCTAACCCCACCCGTGGTAGGGTTTGTTTGCAATCGAATCATTACGATTTCGTGAGTCATATTATTATTATTATTATATCTAACACTAGAACACATTGCTGGTTCGCTATACGTAATATTATCTCCATATTTCAAAGAAAGAAGCTTGGAATGATTCGCTTAAGAAAACTTCTCTTAATCACATTTAAGGCCTCTATACTATAGCAGATACGTGTACAAGATGGTAGATCATTACATGGCTATCAAAATCTGCCACAAAGTATGTCAGGTAAATGTTAGCAGTATTTTCAGACTGTCATCTCTTACAAGAACATTGATTATCTATCTCAGATAAACATCACATCCTGCATGTGCCACCAAACTTATATTCTTTATCTAGCTTCTAACTTACCGTCCACCTGACTTAAGTTACCCTCCACCTGACTTAACTAACTATCCACCTGATTTAACTAACCTTCCACCTGATTTAACTTACCCTCCACCTTGACATATAACTTACCCTCCACCTTGACATATAACTTACCCTCCACCTTGACATATAACTTACCCTCCACCTTGACATATAACTTACCCTCCACCTTGACATATAACTTACCCTCCACCTTGACATATAACTTACCCTCCACCTTGACATATAACTTACCCTCCACCTTGACATTTAACTTACCCTCCACCTTGACATATAACTTACCCTCCACCTTGACATATAACTTACCCTCCACCTTGACATATAACTTACCCTCCACCTTGACATATAACTTACCTCCACCTGACATATAACTTACCCTCACCTTGACATATAACTTACCCTCCACCTTGACATATAACTTACCCTCCACCTTGACATATAACTTACCCTCCACCTTGACATATAACTTACCCTCCACCTTGATATACACTATCTACCTCACACTTCACTCCAGCTGACATACAGTACATTCACTATTCATAAAACACAATGTAACAAACTCACAAAAATGAGAAGAGAAAATTTGTTATGGCATTGTCTTCCAGCTCAGACAAGTCATCCTCCAGCTTGCCAATACTGTCAATGGTGGTATCCAGTGATATGTTGCTGCACTCTGCTTCTGAACTCTCAAGGTTTTCCTGCAAACAAAAAATCCAGACATGTAGAGGCATCATAATAACAAAGCACTGTTACATCTTAAGAAAAATACACAATTCTAAAAGAATCTTAACCAAGATGATATAATGTTCACAAGAGTCATATGCAATGTTTGTGGCTTTCACAGAGATCCCACACAGAACATCACTGATAATGAAATACGGATCCCAGGGTACAACTTTTTCAGATGCGACAGGAAGAATAGGAAACAAACGGGAGTTGGCCTGTGTCACGGAGTCGCTCATTTACTCGGAATTACTAAAACCACAAATGATGTAGTAGAAGTTTTAGCAACTTCTCAACAATTCAAGGTGGCCCGTGGCCTGGTAGGCAATGCTTTTGCTTCGTACGCTGAATGTCCGTGGTTCGATTTCCGGCAAGGGTGCAAAAACTAGGCATGTTTCCTTACACCTGTTGTCCCATTCACCCAGCAAGAAAGTAGGTACCTGGATGTTATATATATATATATTTTTTTTTTCAACAAGTCGGCCGTCTCCCACCGAGGCAGGGTGACCCAAAAAAAGAAAGAAAATCCCCAAAAAGAAAATACTTTCATCATCATTCAACACTTTCACCTCACTCGCACATTATCACTGTTTTTGCAGGTGCTCAGAATACAACAGTCTAGAAGCATACACATATAAAGATACACATCATATCCCTCCAAACTGCCAATATCCCAAACCCCTCCTTTAAAGTGCAGGCATTGTACTTCCCATTTCCAGGACTCAAGTCCGACTATATGAAAATAACCGGTTTCCCTGAATCCCTTCACTAAATATTACCTGCTCACACTCCAACATACATATATATATATATATATATATATATATATATATATATTATATATATATAATATATATATATATATTATATATATATATATATATATATATATATATATATATATATATATATATATATAAATATATAAATATATATATATATATATATACATAATATTATATATATATATATATATATATATATATATATATATATATAAACATATATATACATATAATATCATTATATACATTATTATATACATATATATATATATTACATATTTATATTATATTACACTAATATACTATTAACATATACATATACATATAAATATCATTATACATATAAATATACATATACATATACATACATATATATATATATATATATATATATATATTTATAATATATTATATATATTAATTATATATATATATATATATATATATTATATATATATATATAGTCCCTCGCCCACAAAACCTCCTTTACCCCTTCCAGCCTTCCCGAGGACGACCCCCACCCCACCTTCCTTCCCCTACAGATTTATATGCCCTCCATGTCATTCTACTTTGATCCATTCTCTACTAAATGACTAAACCACCTCAACAACCCCTCTTCAGCCCTCTAATACTTTTATTAACTCCACACCTTCTCCTAATGTCCACACTCCGAATTTTCTGCATAATATTTACACCACACATTGCCCTTAGACAGGACATCTCCACTGCCTCCAACCGCCTCCTCGCTGCTGCATTCACAACCCAAGCTACACACCCATATAAGTGTTGGTACTACTATACTTTCATACATTCCCTTTGCCTCCATAGATAACGTTTTTTGTCTCCACATATACCTCAACGCACACTCACCTTTTTTTTCCTCATCAATTCTATAATTAACCTCGTCCTTCTAAATCCATCCGCCGACACGTCAACTCCCAAGTATCTGAAAACATTCACTTCTTCCATACTCCTCCTCCCCAATTTGATATCCAATTTTTCTTTATCTAAATCATTGATACCCTCATCACCTTACTCTTTTTCTATGTTCAATTTCAACTTTCTACCTTTACACATACTCCCAAACTCATCCACTAACCTTTGCAATTTTTCTTTAGAATCTCCCATGAGCACAGTATCATCAGCAAAAAGCAACTGTGTCAATTCCCATTTTGTATTTGATTCCCCATAATTTAATCCCACCCCTCTCCCGAACACCCTAGCATTTACTTCTTTTACAACCCCATCTAAAAATATATTAAACAACCATGGTGACATTACACATCCCTGTCTAAGACCTACTTTTACTGGGAAGTAGTCTCCCTCTCTTCTACACACCCTAACCTGAGCCTCACTATCCTCATAAAAACTTTACAGCATTTAGTAACTTACCACCTATTCCATATACTTGCAACATCTGCCACATTGCTCCCCTATCCACTCTATCATATGCCTTTTCTAAATTCATAAATGCAATAAAAACTTCCCTACCTTTATCTAAATACTGTTCACATATATGCCTCAACGTAAACACTTGATCTACACATCCCCTACCCACTCTGAAACCTCTTTTCTCATCCGCAATCCTACATTCTGTGTTACCTCTAATTCTTTCAGTTATAACCCTACCGTACACTTTTCCTGGTATACTCAGTAAACTTATTCCTCTATAATTTTTACAATCTCTTTTGTCCCCCTTCCCTTTATATAAAGGGACTATACATGCTCGCTGCCAATCCCTAGGTACCTCCCCCTTTCATATATTTATTAAATAAAAATACCAACCACTCCAACACTATATCCCCCCCTGCTTTTAACATTTCTGTCATGATCCCATCAGTTCCAGCTGCTTTACCCCTTTCATTCTACGTAATGCCTCACGCACCTCCCCCACACTCACATCCTGTTCTTCTTCACTCCTAAAAGATGGTATACCTCCCTGGCCAGTGCATGAAATTACCGCTTCCCTTTCTTCATCGACATTTAAAGTTCCTCAAAATATTCTCAGCATCTACCAAGTACCTCCATCTCCCCATCTACTAACTCCCCTACTCTGTTTTTAACTGACAAATCCATTCGTTCTCTAGGCTTTCTTAACTTGTTTAACTCCAAAAAATTTTCTTATTTTCATTAAAATTCCTTGACAGTGCCTCTCCCACTCAATCATCTGCTCTCCTTTTGCACTCTCTCACCACTCTCTTCACCTTTCTTTTACTCTCCATTTACTCTACTATTCTTATAACACTTCTGCTTTGTAAAAACCTCTCATAAGCTAACTTTTTCTCTTTTATCACACCCTTTACTTCATCATTCCACCAATCACTCCTCATTTCTCCTGCACTCACTCTCCTATAGCTACAAACTTCTGCCCCACATTCTAATACTGCATTTTAAAAACTATTCCAACCCTCTTCAACCCCCTCACTACTCATACTTGCACCAACCCACCTTTCTGCCAATAGTTGCTTATATCTCACCCGAACTTCCTCCTCCCTTAGTTTATACACTTTCACCTCCCTCTTGCTAGTTGTTGCCATTTTCCTCTTTTCCCACCTACCTCTTACTCTAACTGTAGCTACAACTAAATAATGATCCGATATATCAGTTGCCCCTCTATAAACGTGTACATCCTGGAGCCTACCCATCAACCTTTTATCCACCAATACATAATATAACAAACTACTTTCATTACGTGCTACATCATACCTTGTATATTTATCATCTTCTTCATAAAATATGTATTACTTATTACCAAACCTCTTTCTACACATAGTTCAATTAAAGGCTCCCCATTTTCATTTACAGCAGGCACCCCAAAATTACCTACTACTCCCTCTACAACATTTTTGCCCACTTTAGCATTGAAATCCCCAACCACCATTGCTCTCACACTTGGTTCAGAACTCCCCACGCATTCACTCAACATTTCCCAAAATCTCTCTCCTCTACACTTCTCTTCTCCAGGTGTATATACGCTTACTATAACCCACTTTTCACATCCAACCTTTATTTTACTCCACATAATCCTTGAATTAATACATTTGTAGTCCCTCTTTTCCTGTCATAACTTATCCTTCAACATTATTGCTATTCCTTCTTTAGCTCTAACTCTCTATGAAACCTCTGGCCTAATCCCATTTATTCCTCTCCACTGAAACTCTCCCACCCCCATCAGCTTTGTTTCACTTAAAGCCAGGACATCCAGCTCTTTCTCATTCATAACATCCACAATCATCTCTTTCTTAACATTTGCACAACATCCACGCACATTTAGACTTCCCACTTTGACAATTTTCTTCTTATTCTTTATAGTAATTATTACAGGAAAAGGGGTTACTAGCCCATTGTTCCCGGCATTTTAGTTGACTTTTACAACAGCATGGCTTAAGGAGGAAAGATTCTTATTCCACTTCCCCATGGATATAAAAGGAAAAGTAATAAGACCAAGAACTATTAAGATAAAATCAAAGAAAACTCAAATGAGTGTGTATAAATAAACGTGTACATGTATGTGTAGTGTGACCTAAGTGTAAGTAGAAGTAGCAAGACGTACCTGTAATTTTGCATATTTATGAGACAGACAAAAGACACCAGCAATCCTACCATCATGTAAAACAATTACAGGCTTTCGTTTCACACTCACTTGGCAGGACAGTAGTATCCCCCTGGGTGGTTGCTGTCTACCAACCTACTACCATAAGGTAACAAGTACTACATACAGTGACATAAGGTAACAAGTACTACATACAGTGACATAAGATAACAAGTACTACACGGTGGTCCGGTGGTCTGGTGGCTAAAACTCCCGCTTCACACACGGAGGGCCCGGGTTCGATTCCCGGCGGGTGGAAATTCTGACACGTTTCCTTACACCTATTGTCCTGTTCACCTAGCAGCAAATAGGTACCTGGGTGTTAGTCGACTGGTGTGGGTCGCATCCTGGGGGACAAGATTAAGGACCCCAATGGAAATAAGTTAGACAGTCCTCGATGACGCACTGACTTTCTTGGGTTATCCTGGGTGGCTAACCCTCCGGGGTTAAAAATCCGAACGAAATCTTATCTTATCTCTTACATACAGTGACATAAGGTAACAAGTACTACATACAGTGACATAAGGTAACAAGTACTACATACAGTGACATAAGATAACAAGTACTACATACAGTGACATAAGATAACAAGTACTACATACAGTGACATAAGGTAACAAGTACTACATACAGTGACATAAAATAACAAGTACTACATACAGTGACATAAGGTAACAAGTACTACATACAGTGACATAAAATAACAAGTACTACATACAGTGACATAAGATAACAAGTACTACATACAGTGACATAAGATAACAAGTACTACATAGTGACATAAGGTAACAAGTACTACATACAGTGACATAAGGTAACAAGTACTACATACAGTGACATAAGGTAACAAGTATTACATACAGTGACATAAGGTAACAAGTACTACATACAGTGACATAAGGTAACAAGTACTACATAGTGACATAAGGTAACAAGTACTACATACAGTGACATAAGGTAACAAGTACTACATACAGTGACATAAGGTAACAAGTACTACATACAGTGACATAAGGTAACAAGTACTACATACAGTAACATAAGGTAACAAGTACTACATACAGTGACATAAGGTAACAAGTACTACATAGTGACATAAGGTAACAAGTACTACATACAGTGACATAAGGTAACAAGTACTACATACAGTGACATAAGGTAACAAGTACTACATACAGTGACATAAGGTAACAAGTACTACATACAGTGACATAAGATAACAAGTACTACATACAGTGACATAAGGTAAAAAAGTATACATACAGTGACATAAGGTAAACAAGTACTACATAGTGACATAAGATAACAAGTACTACATACAGTGACATAAGGTAACAAGTACTACATACAGTGACATAAGGTAACAAGTACTACATACAGTGACATAAGGTAACGTACTACATACAGTGACATAAGGTAACAAGTACTACATACAGTGACATAAGATAACAAGTACTACATACAGTGACATAAGGTAACAAGTACTACATACAGTGACATAAGGTAACAAGTACTACATACAGTGAAAATAAGGTAACAAGTACTACATTACAGTGACATAACATAACAAGTACTACATACAGTGACATAAGATAACAAGTACTACATACAGTGACATAAGGTAACAAGTACTACATACAGTGACATAAGATAACAAGTACTACATACAGTGACATAAGATAACAAGTACTACATACAGTGACATAAGATAACAAGTACTACATACAGTGACATAAGGTAACAAGTACTACATACAGTGACATAAGATAACAAGTACTACATACAGTGACATAAGGTAACAAGTACTACATAGTGACATAAGGTAACAAGTACTACATACAGTGACATAAGATAAACAAGTACTAAAATACAGTGACATAAGGTAACAAGTACTACATACAGTGACATAAGATAACAAGTACTACATACAGTGACATAAGGTAACAAGAACTACATACAGTGACATAAGGTAACAAGTACTACATACAGTGACATAAGGTAACAAGTACTACATAGTGACATAAGGTAACAAGTACTACATACAGTGACATAAGGTAACAAGTACTACATACAGTGACATAAGGTAACAAGTACTACGTAGTGACATAAGGTAACAAGTACTATATATAACAAAATATGTAAACATTGTTTACCTCTTCAGCAAATCTTAGTTTTTCTACTTTATTCATAACATCCATTAGGTCTTTCTTCTCTGTGTCTATCTCCATCTGCTCCTTCTGTTCTTCCTCTATCTTCTGTTCCAGCTCTTGTTTCTTCATCTGATTCATCTTTTCTATCTTCATCTGCTCCAGCTCTTCTTTATTTCTCTTCACCTGCTCCAGTTCTTTCTGAATCTTCTGTTCTATTTCTTCTAGCTTCTGCTCCATCTTTTCTACCTTCGTCATCTCCTTTTTTGTTTTCATCTGCTCCAGCTCTTCTTTCTCTATCTTTATTTGCTCCAGATCTTTCTGTATCACTTGCTCCATCTTTCCCATCTTCATCTGCTCTGGCTCGTCTTTCTTCATGTCTTCTCCCATCAAGTTATCCACCTTACCTTTCTCTTTTATCTTCTCTATTAATTCATCTTTATCATCCACTTCTTTGCCCTCTTTCTCTTCTTTCTTAGTTGTGGTGTTGGTTTCCTCACTGTAAGATAGAAGTCTCAGCATTAGTTTTTTTTTTTTTCAAACAAGTCGGCCGTCTCCCACCGAGGCAGGGTGACCCACCGAGGCAGGGTGACCCACCGAGGCAGGGTGACCCACCGAGGCAGGGTGACCCACCGAGGCAGGGTGACCCGCCGAGGCAGGGTGACCCAGCGAGGCAGGATGACCCAAACAAGAAAGAAAATCCCCAAAAAGAAAATACTTTCATCATCATTCAAGACATTCACCTCACTCACACATAATCACTGTTTTTGCAGAGGTTCCCAGAACACAACAGTTTAGAAGCATATACGTATAAAGATATACAACATATCCCTCCAAACTATTTATAAAATTATTAACATAGCATAGACTAACTTCTTTCAGCATCTGCAATGTTTGAAGAAATCCCAAGTGGCTTTCCTGTTTGGTGTCGCACAACACACTAAGTTAATGTGTGTCATATATTGATTCTCAAAATTTGCTGATGAGAATTTGGTGGCATTGAAAATTGGGTTGGTCAAATGTTTGTTAGTGGGATGAATTGTAAAGGACCTGCCTAGTATGGGCCAACAGGCCTGCTGCAGTCTTCCTCCTTTCTTATGTTCTTATGAATATTCTTTATAATAATAATAATCTTTATTTCTACCAGTACATGTACAAGGTATACAGACCATAGCTGACATACTACTATGTAGGAAATCCCTTTGCATTTTAGGAAAATTAGGTCAATTTTGTCTCCAGGATGCGACCCACACCAGTCGACTAACACCCATATACCTATTTCATTTATAGTTGAACATGGACAGCAGGTGTCTTAAGGAAACACGTCCTAATGTTTCCACCCGCACTGAGGATCGATCCCTGGACTTCAGTGTGTAAGCTGGGTGCGCTAGCAATCGAGCTACGGGTTATATATCATGTACATCTTACCAGGAATTGTAAATAACACAAAGTTCATAAAACTTTGAAGGAGTACCTGTAAATACCTGTAAAGTGAAGCAGCTTTTTTTTTTTTCTTTCAAATGCATTTAAAGTCTGATAACATATTTACACTAACATATATTAAGTAAGCATCGAGCTAGGCGTAAAAAAAAAGGAGACATGCGTACAGTACAGACATTATTTACCTTAAAATATTTTCGTCCTTAGCTTATAGTGAGTGGTGAATATTTATTATAGGAAGTCTGAATAAATGAAGAAAGGGTATAACCGAAAACTATTGCTGTAAAGTGAAGCACTGAAAAGCGGAGCCTGCCTGTATATATGTTGGCTTACAAAAAATTAAAGTGAAGCATTTGCCATATGCTTGGTGAGTGCGCTAGCAACTGAGCTAGAGCACTCGGCTCATGCACTGAGGTCCGGCTGCAAACATAACAACGTGTTTCTATACGACACCTACTGTCCCTGTTCACCTATCAGTAAAATGGGTACCTGGGTGTTAGTCGACTGGTGTGGGTAGCTTCCTGGAACAGAACTGACCTAATTTGCCCGAAATACTCTCCTTCTATATAGCGTCATTGATGTCAGCTAGGCCTGTATACCTTGTACATGTACTTGTAGAAATAAAGGTACTATTATTATTAAGATATGAAAACTGTAGATTGATTTCAACAACTACATAAAAGAGAAATATTAAAAGGTAAACAACATAAAATACAAAAGCAAAAGTAATGGATAGAAGGTAAATAATGGTGAAATATTTTAGAAAAGACTATTTTTTTTTTTTTCTGTAGCGAATCCTTTTCCCCAAAAATTTTTGTTTTTGGGTAATAAAAAAAAAAGGTTCAACTAAAAAATTCTTTTTTTAAAAAAAATTTTTTTTTTAAAAAAAACGGTAAAATTTTTGGGGGAAAAAATTCACCCAGAGGTTTTGGCCCCAAAAAAAATTAAAAATTTTCCCCTGCCCAAACCCACCCAAAATAACCCGTTTTCTTTGGGGAACTTTCAAAATTTCCAATAAAAAAATTTTTAAAAAAACCCCAATACCAGGAAAAGGGCCTTTGCCCAAATTTTTTTGGGTTTTTACCAAAAGGAAAGGAAATTTTTAAAAAACCTGACCCTTTTTAAAAACATTTTTTAAAAAAAAAAAAAAAAGGGGAAATTTTTTTAAAAAATTTTTAATGAAAAGGGTTTTAAAATTTTATTTTCCAAAATTTAAAAAATTTTTGTAAAATTTTCCAAAACCCCCCTTTTTAAAAAAAAACCCCCAAAAAATTTTAAAAAAAAAAAAAATTTTTTAAAAAATAAATGGAAAAATTTTTCAAACCCAAAATTTTTAAATAAAATTTACCCAACCCAAAAAAATTTGAAAGGTGGTAAATTCAAAAAAAATTATTTAGTAAACTACAAACCCAAATTTTGCAACTTTTTAAAATTTTTTATTTTTGGGTTACTAAAAAAAATTTTGAAAACGGAAAAATTGGTCCCTTTAAAAAGGGGCCCCCGGGGTTAAGGGGGTTCACCCCCTTAAAAAGGGTTTTTTTTCCCTTTTAAAAAAGTCCTTTTTCCCCCCCATTTTTTTAAAATTTGGGCCAATTTTTGGGCGTCCCGGGTTACCGGGGTTAGGGGGTTTTTTGGGGTAAAATAAAAAAATTTTTTTTTCAAAACAAAAAAAACCTTCATTAAAATAAAATTTTTTTAAAAAAAGGGCCAAAGGGGGTTTTTTTCCCTTTTTGGGGGGGTTTAAAAAAAATTTAAAAAAAATCAAACCTTTTTTTTGCCCTAAAAAAAAAAAAAAATTAAAAAACCTTAAAATAAAACTTGAAAGCTTTTCCCGAATTTTCAAACCCCAAAATTATTGGAAAAATTTCTTAAATGAAAGTTTTTAAGGGAAAGTTTTTTTTACTAAAAACCCTTTTAAAGGGAAAAAAAGGGAAAAATTTTTTTAAAAAAAAAGGGGGGGAAAGGAAAAAGAAAAATTTAAAAAAAACAAAACCCCCAATACCCCAAACCAATTTTATTTAAAAAAAAAATTTTTTCTTTCCCCCCTTTTTCCAAAAATTTAACCCAAAATTTTTTAACCCCCACCTTTTAAGGGGGGCCCGGGCTTAAAAACCCTTTTTTTGCGGGGGTTCCCCATTTAATGTCTTTCCCCTCGAAATTTATTTTTTAAATATTGTTTAGTAAAAATAAAAAATTTTAAATTTTAAAATTTAAATTTTTAAAAAAGGAAAACCCCGGGAAAAAACACTTTTTTTTTGGGTTATTTTTTTTAATTGCCAAAAAAAAATTTTAAAAAACGTTTTTTCCCCAAAATTAAAAATTTATTTTTTAAAAAATTAAGAATTTAAAAAACAAAGAATAAATTTCTTTTAAAACCCGGGATTTTAAAAAAAAAAAGGGATTTGAAAAAAAAGGGGAAAAGAAAAAAGGCGGGGAAACGGGCAGGGAAACAAAAAAGGGATAAAAAAAAACCCGGAAAAAGGAATAACGGGAAGGGGAAAAAGGGAAAAAGGGGGAAAAAAAATGTGGGAAAAAAGGGAGTCATAAAAGGGAGTAATAAAAAAGGGGGTTGGGGGGGAAAAAATTTTGGGGTAACAGGGGGGGGAAACAAAAGGAAAAGTTAAGGGGAAAAGGGGGTAAACAAGGAAGGGGAAAAAAGATGGCCCGGGAAAACAAAAAAAGGGGGATAACAAAATTAAATAACAAAATTCGGATAAAAAATTTTTCTCAAAATTCTCAATTAGGGTAAAAAGGGATTGGGTAAAAAAGGGCAGGGCAAAGGGAGGGGGGTAAAAAGGGGGCGGGATAACGGGATTAATAAAAAATTCAATAACGGATGTGGGGGTAAAAAGGGGAATTGGGGGAAAAAAATTGAGGGATAAAAGAAGGGAGGGAAAAAGGGGTTGGGGGGAAAAAAAAACCCCAAAAAAAAGGGGCCCGGGGATAAAAAAGGTTTTTAGGGAAACAAAGTTAAAATAAAAGAGGGAGGGATAAAAAGGGTTTTAACAAAATTCAAAAAAAAAAAAGGGGGGGGATAAAAAAAACGGGGAAAAAAAAAGGAGGGATAACAAATTGCAGGAAAACAAAGGATGTGCAGGGATAACAAGGAATGTGCAGGGTAACAAGAGGAGTGCAGGGAAAAAAGAGGTGTGCGGGGATACAAGAGGAGTGCGGGAAAACAAGATGATGTGGGGGGATAACAAGAGGAGTGCGGGGATAACAAGATGTGCAGGGAAACAAGAGGATGTCGGGGAAACAAGAGGATGTGCGGGGTAAAAAGAAGATGGCAGGGATAACAAAAATGGCAGGGAAACAAGGTGAGGGATAAAAAGAGGTGTGGGGGGAAAAACAAGAGATGTGCAGGGATAACAAGAGGATGTGCGGGGGATAACAAGAGGAGGGCCCGGGAAACAGATGTGAGGGATAAAAAGGGAGTGCAGGGATAACAAGGGGATGGCGGGGATAAAAAGAGGATGTGCAGGGAAAAAAAGGGATGTGCGGGGATAACAAGGGGAAGTGCGGGGATAAAAAAGGGGGATTGCAGGGATAACAAAGGATGTGCAGGGATAACAAGATGATGTGCAGGGATAAAAGGGGAGTGCAGGGTAACAAGATGGCAGGGATAACAAAGGATTGAGGGATAAAAAGAGGATGTGCAGCGATAAAAAAGAGGTGGCAGGGATAAAAGAGTGCAGGGAAAACAAGAGATGTGCAGGGAAAAAAGGGGAGTGGGGGGATAACAAGGGGATGTGCGGGGAAACAAGGGGATGTGGGGGGGAAAACAAAGGATGTGCGGGGAAAACAAGAGATGTCGGGAAAAAGGGGAAAGTAGGTAAAAAGAGGATGTCGGGGATAACAAGGGATGTGCAGGAAAACAAGAGATTCAGGGATAACAAGAGGAAGTGCAGGGATAACAAAAAAAATGCGGGGATAAAAGTTTGGTGCAGGGAAACAAGTGTGCAGGGAAAACAAAGGATTGCAGGGATAAAAAGGGGAAAAGTGCGGGGATAACAAAGGAGTGCGGGATAACAAGGGGTTTGGAGGGTAACAAATTTTCGGGGAAAACAAGAGGATGTGCGGGGATAACAAAGGAGTGCAGGGTAAAAAGGGGATGTGCAGGGATAACAGAGGAGTCAGGATAACAAGAGGAGTGCGGGATAACAAGGGATGTGCAGGAAACAAAGATGTGCGGGGGATAAAAGAGGATGTGAGGGATAACAAGATGTGAGGGATAACAAGAGGAGTGCAGGGATAAAAAGAGGATGGCAGCGATAAAAAAGAGGATTGCGGGGATAACAAGATGTGAGGGAAAAAAAAGGATGGCAGGGAAAAAGAGGATTGCGGGATAAAAAGAGAGTGCAGGGAAACAAGGGATGTGCAGGGAAACAAGGATTGCAGGAACAAGGGGAAATTTGCAGGGTAAGAGGATTGCAGGAAAACAAAGATTTTGCAGGGAAAACAAGAGGTTTTGGGGGGATACAAGGGGATGTGCAGGGAAACAAAGGATGGAGGGGATAAAAGAGGATGTCAGGGATAACAAGAGGATGTGCAGGGATAACAAATGATGTGAGGGATAACAAGAGGATTTGCGGGGAATAAAGAGAATTGAGGGATAACAAGAGGATGTGCGGATAACAAAGGGGATGTGCAGGGTAAAAGATGAGGGCGGGGATAACAAGAGTTGTGTGGGGAATAACAAGAGGATGTCGGGGATAACAAGAGGTTTTTAGGATAACAAGAGATTTTCGGGGATAACAAAGGAATGCAGGGATAAAAGAAGAGTGCAGGGATAACAAGGGGATGGCAGGATAAAAAAGGGGAGGGGCACAAAACAAGAGGAGGCAGGATAAAAAGGATGGCAGGGAAAACAAGAGGGGGGCAGGGATAACAAGAGGATGGGGGAGGGATAACAAGAGGAGGGCAGGGATAAAAAAGGGGATGGCAGGGATAAAAAGAGGATGTCGGGATAACAAGAGGTGTGGGGGATAACAAAGGAGGGTTGGGAAAACAAGGGGATTGGCAGGGTAACAAAGAGGCAGGAAAACAAATTTCGGGATAACAAGAAAAGTGTAGGGATAACAAGAGGATGTGCAGGGAAAAACAAGAGTGTGCAGGAAAAAACAAGAGGATGTGCGGGGATAACAAGGGGATGTGTAGGGATAACAAAGGATTGGGGGAAAAAAGATGATGTGCGGGGATAACAAGATTGCAGGGATAACAAAGGTTGTAGGGATAACAAGGGGATTGCAGGGATAACAAGAGGAGTGCAGGGAAAACAAGAGGATGTGTGGGGATAACAAGGGATGTGCAGGGATAAAAAGGGATGTTGGGGTAAAAAAAGGGGATGTGGGGAAAAAGAGGATGGTGGGGGATAACAAGAGGGTCGGGGATAACAAGAGGATATCAGGGAAACAAGAGGATGTGTAGGGATAAAAGAGGATGTGCAGGGATAACAAAGGGAAAATTTTTGGGGATAAAAAAGGGGAGTCGGGGATAACAAGGGGATGTGGGGGTAACAAGGGGATTTGCAGGGTAACAAAGGATGTGCGGGGATAACAAGGGGATTGTAGGGATAAAAAAGGGGATGTCGGGGATCAAGAAAAAACACTTACTCACAAGGGGTAACATCTTACTCATCAAGAAGATAGCATCTTACTCTAAAGGATTGCTCTTACCATCAAGAAAAAACATCTTATATCAAAAAGATAGCATTTTCCATCAAGAAATGCTCTTATCATCAAAAAAGATCATCTTGCTCATCAAGAAGAAGCATTTTACTCATCAAGAAGATGATCTTCTCATAAAGGGGGGGGGGTAGCACTTACCCATCAAGAAGATAGCTTTCTTACTCAAAAAAGAAGACAGAATCTTACTCACAAGAAGATAGAAATTTTACTCATCAAAAAGATGTCTTGCTCATAAAGAGGATAGCATCTATCTAAAGGGATTGCATCTACCATCAAGAAGATGCATTTTGTCATCAGAAGATACATTTTTAATCCAAGAAGATAGCCTGCCATCAAGAGGATAGCATTTTTACACAAGAAGAAGATTTATCACAGAAGATAGCACTTATCACAAAAAGATAGCATCTTACTCATAAAAGAAATAGTCTTGTTTCACAAGAAATAGCATCTTGCTCATAAAAGAGGATAGCATCTTACTCACAAAAAAGATAGCATCTTACTCTCAAAAAGATAGCATAAAACTCTCAAGAGATGACTTACCCCTCAAGAGGATTGCACTTACCATCAAGAAGATTGCATCTTGCTCCCAGAAGTAGCATCTTACCATCAAAAGAAGCATTTTACTCATCAAGAGGATTGCATTTTACCATCAAAGGATAACATCTTACTCATCAAGAAGAAGCATCTTACTCATAAGGGATTGCATTTATCACAAAAAAATGAATCTTCTCATCAAAATTTGCATTTACTCAAAAGAGGAAACATCTTACCATCAAAAAAGCATCTTTTCAAAAAGGGATGCATCTTACTCATCAAAAAGATAGCATCTTGCCCATCAAGAAGATAGATCTTACCATCAAGAAATGCATCTTGCTAAAAGGGGATAGCATCTTATCATCAAGAAGATGCATTTTACCTCAAGAAGAAGCATCTTACTCATCAAGAAGATAGCATCTTACCATCAAAAAGAAGCTCTTGCTCATCAAAAAGATAGCATTTTGCTCATCAAGAGGAAAGAATTTTAAAACTCACAAGAGTAGCATCTTACTCATCAAAAGATAGCATCTTACCATCAAGAAAAGCTCTTACTCATCAAGAAGATAGCATTTTGTCACAAGAAAACCCTTTTACTCATCAAAGGATTGCTCTTACTCTCAAGAAGATGCATCTTGTCATCAAAAAAGATAGCATTTTATCATCAAAAAATAATTTGCTCATCAAGGATAGAACTTACTCATCAAAAAGATAGCTTTTACTCATCAGAAGTACATTTCTCATCAAAAAGATAGCACTTACTCATAAAGAAGATACATTTTTGCTCATCAAAAAGATGCACTTCCCCATCAAGAGGATACATTTTACTCATCAAGAAGATAGCATCTTACCAAAAGAAGAAGCTTTACCACAAGAAGATAGCACTTATCTAAAAAAGATAGCTTTCTTACTCATAAAGAAGATAGCATCAAACTCATAAAAAAGATAGCATTTAACCATCAGAGGTTTGCATCTTACTCATCAAGAAAATAGCATTTTGCTCATAAAGAAAAGCATTTTATCATCAAGAAGATAGCATCTTACTCATAAAGGGGATTGATCTTATCATCAAGAGGAAAACATTTTACTCATCAAAAAGATAGCTTTCTTACTCATCAAAAAGATACACTTCTCATCAAAAGAAAGCACTTACCATAAAGAAGATAGCTCTTCTCACAAGAAGATGCACTTACCCCAAGAGGTTTGCATCTTACTCTCAAGAGGAAAACCCTTTTACCATAAAAAAGATAGCATCTTTACTCACAAGAGGATTCCCTCTTACCATCAAGAGGATAACCCCCTTTTCATCAAATACATCTTCTCATCAAGAAGATAGCATCTTACTCATCAAGAAGATAGCTCTTATCATCAAGGGTTGCATCTTCTCATCAAGAAGTAGCATTTTTGCTCATAAAGAAGTAGCATCTTATCATAAGAAGATACATCTTACTCACAAGAGGATTCATCTTACCATCAAGAAAACTTTTACTCATCAAGAAGAAGCATCTTACCTCAAGAAGATAGCATTTTACTCACAAGAAGATACATCTTACCATCAAGAAATGCTTTTTTTGTCACAAAAGATAGATCTTACTCATAAGAAGAAAAAGATCTTACTCATCAAGATAGATCTTACCATCAAAAAAGATAACATCTTACTCATAAGATAGCATCTTACCATCAAGAAATAGCTCTTGCTACAAGAGGATTGCATCTTATCATCAAAGGTTTTGCATCTTACTCATAAAGATAGCATCTTACTCATCAAAGGTAGCATCTTTCTCTCAAGAAGATGATCTTACTCATCAAGGGGGAAGCATTTCTCATCAAGAAGAAGCACTTACCTCAAGAAGTACCCTTTTTACTATCAAGAAGAAGATCTTCCCATCAAGGGGATACATCTTACTCATAAAGAAGAAGATCTTCCCCATAAAGAGGATAGCATCTTACTCATCAAGATACACTTACCATCAAAAAGATAGCATCTTATCATCAAAAAAGATACACTTACTCATCAAGATGCATTTATCATCAAGAAGTTTTGCATTTTTCCCCACAAGAGGATTGATCTTACCACAAGAGGATTGCATCTTACTCACAAGAAGAACCCTTTATCATCAAGAAGTAGCATCTTATCATCAAAAAAAAAGATAGCATCTTACTCATCAGAGGATGCCTACCATCAGAAGATACATCTTGCTCATCAAGAGGATAGCATTTTTACTCATAAAAGAGGTTGCATCTTACTCATCAGAAGAAACATCTTACTCTAAAAGGGGTTTGCATTTTACTCATCAAGAGGATAGATCTTACCTCAAAAAATAGCTTTACTCATCAAAGGATTGCATTTCCCATCAAAAAGATAGCATCTAACCATAAAGGGGTTTTGAAAACTTATCATCAAGATAGCATCTTACTCATCAAGGGGATTGCATCTAACTCAAAAAAAGATAGCATTTACTCTAAAGGGGTTGCTTTTACCTAAAGAAGAAGCATTTACTCTCAAGAGGATAGATCTTTCCCAAGGGGATAGAATCTTATCATCAAGAGGATAGAATCTTACTCTAAAAGATAACATTTTACTCTCAAGAGATAGCCTTACTCATAAGAGATTGCATCTTACTCACAAAAAAGATAGCATCTTCCATAAGAGGATACATCTTACTCATCAAGAAGATAGCATTTTACTCATCAAGGGGAAAATTTACTCCAAGGGGATGCATCTTACCATAAAAGAGGTTTGTCTACTCTCAAAAGATAGCTTCTTGCTCATCAAGGGGAAGCATCTTACTCACAGAAGATAGACTTTATCATCAAGAAAAAAGCATCTTGCCATCAAAGGTTTCATTTTACTCTCAAAATAGAAAATCTTCTCATAAAAGAGGAAAATTGCATCTTACTCATCAAAAGATAGCATCTTACTCATCAAGAGGATTGATCTTACCCAAAAGAAGATGCATCTTACTCATCAAAAAACAAGATCATCATCAAGGGGGTGCATCTTACTCATCAAGAGGAAAAACCTTACCATCAAGAAATAGAAATCTTACCATCAAGAAAAGCACTTACTCATAAAAGGGGATAGCATCTTACCATAAAGAGATTGCATCTTACTCACAAGAAAATAGTTTTACTCACAAGAAATAGCTTTACCACAAGAAGTAGCTCTTACTATCAAGAGGTTTGGGCATCTTATCATCAAGAAGATAGCATCTTATCATAAAGAAGATAGCACTTATCACAAGAAGATAGATCTTATCACCCAAGAAGATAAATCTTGCTCATCAAGAGAAAAGCATTTGCTCATAAAAGGGGATAGCATTTTACTCACAAGAAGATAGCACTTGCTCATCAAAGGTTTGCTTTTACTCACAAGAAGATAGCATCTTACTCATAAAAGGGGATTGATCTTACTCATCAAGAGGATTGCTCTTACTCATCAAGAGAGCATCTTACATAAAAGGGATTGCTTTTTCTCATCAAGAGGATTGCATCTTACTCATAAAGAAAAAAAGCTTTTACTCATCAAGAGGTTGCATCTTACCAAAAAGAGGTTTGCATTTTACCATCAAGAAGATAACATCTTCCCAATAAAGAAGAAGCTTTTACCACAAAGGATTGATCTTACCACAAAAAGATGCATCTTACTCATCAAGAAGAAACATTTACTCATAAGATAGCATCTTACTCATCAAGAGGATTGCATCTTACTCTTCAAGTAGCATTACCATCAGGGGATAGCATTTTACCATCAAGAAGAAAACACTTTCCAAGAAAAGTCTTTGCCCATCAAGAGGATTGCATCTTACTCTCAAGAGGATTGATTTTTACTCATCAAGAAAAAGCACTTACTCACAAGAGGATAGCTTTTACCATCAAAGGATTGCCTTACTCATAAAGAAATGCATCTTACTCATCAAGAAGATAGCATCTTACCAAAGAAATAGCATCTTACCATCAAGAAGAAGCTTACTATCAAGAATAGCATCTTGCTCACAAGGGGGGATTGCATCTTACTCATCAAAAAAGATGCTTTTACCATCAAGAAGATAGACTTGCTCACAAGAGGTCCTTTTACTCAAAAGAAAAGCTCTTACTCATCAAGAAGATAGAAATCTTACCATCAAAAAGATAGCATCTTGCTCAAAAGATACATCTTCCCTCAAGAAAAGCATTTACCCCTAAAGAAGAAGCATCTTCCCTTAAAAGGGGTTTGCATCTACCATCAAGGGGATAACATTTTACTCATAAAGAGTAACATCTTACCTAAAAGGGGATAACATTTTACCATAAAGAGGATAACTTTTTACTCAAAAGGGATAACTCTTCCTTTCAAGGATAACATCTTACCATCAAAGGAAAAACTTTAAACTCTCAAGAAGAAAACACTTATCATCAAGGGGATACATTTACTCTCAATGGAAACTCTTATCATCAAGAGGATAACACTTACTCATCAAGAGGTAACTTTACTCATCAAGGGATAAACTTACTCGCAAGAGGAAAACATCTTACTCATCAAGAAAATAACACTTACTCATCAAGAGGAAAACATCTTACTCATAAAGAAATAGCATTTTAAACCATCAAGAAGAAACACTTATCATCAAGGATAAATCTACTCATCAAGAGGATAGCACTTACTCATCAAGAAAAAAACATTTACCACAAGAGATAAAAACTTACATCAGAAACATCTTACTCATCAAGAGGATAACTTTTTCCATAAAGAGGATACATCTTACTCTCAAAAAATAACATCAAACCCATCAAGAGGATAAAAATTTACTCATCAAAAGAAAAACACTTATCACAAGAAAAAAAACATCTTATCATCAAAAGATAACATCTTCTCATCAAGAGATAGAAACTTACTCATCAAGAAGATAACATTTTACTCATCAAAGGATAAATCTTACTATAAAGAGGATAAATTTACTCATCAAAGGATAACACTTACTCATAAAGAAAAACCATTTACTCACAAGAGGATAACTCAACCATCAATGGGAAAAAAACTTACTCATAAGAGGAAAACCTAACCATCAAAGGAAAACACTCCTAAAGGGGAAACATCTTACTCATCAAGAAAAAACATCTTTCATCAAAGGATAATTTTACTCATCGGGAGGATAACATCTTATCAAAGGGGATAGCATTTTACTCATAAAGAAGATAACCTTACTCATCAAGATAACATCTTATCACAAGAGGAAGATCTTACTCACAAGAAGAAAACATTTATCATAAAGAGGATAGAAAATTTACTCTCAAAAAACCTACTCATCAAGAGGAAAACATCTTATATCAAAGGATAGCACTTACCTCAAAAGAAAAAAAACCCCTTTTACTCCCAAGAGGATAAACTTACTCATCAAAAGATAACTTTACCACAAGGGAAAATGTCTTACCTAAAGAAAAACATCTTACCATCAAGAAAATAACACTTACTCATCAAGAGGATAACACTTACCATCAAGAGGATAACATCTTACTCTCAAAAAGAAACATCTTCCATCAAGAGGATAACACTTACTCATCAAAAAACACTTTACTCATCAAGGGGAAACATTTTACCATAAAGGGGATAACTCTTACTCTCAAAAATAACATCTTACTAAAAGGGGATAAAATCTAATCATCAAGGGATAACATTTTAACTCATCAAGAAGATAACATTTACCCAAGGGGATAACATTTTACTATAAAGAGGATAAAAATTTACTCATAAAGGGGAAACACTTACTATCAAGAGGATAACATCTTACTCATAAAGGGAAACATCTTACTCTCAAGAAGACCCCCCTTTTATACAAGAGGTTTACATTTTTTTATCAAGAGGATAGCTTTTACTCATAAAGGATTGATCTTACCATCAAAAAAGATACCATCTTACTACAAGAAGAAGCATTTACTCCAAGAAGATGCATCTTCTCATAAAAGGGGAATACATCTTACTCATCAAAAAAGAAGTTTTTTTACTCACAAGGATGCATTTTTCTCAAGAGGATTGCATCTTACCATCAAGAAGTAGCATCTTACTCATCAAAAAGTTTGATCTTGCTCATAAAGAGGATCGTCTTACTCATCAAAAAATAGCATCTTATCACAAGAAATAGCATCTTCCACAAGAAGATAGCATTGCTCTCAAAATACCTTACTCATCAAAGAAAAGCACTTACCATCAAAAGATAGCTCTGCCATAAAGAGGATTCTTTCTTACCATCAAGAGGATAACATCTTACATAAAAGGGAAAACACTTACTCATCAAGAGGATAACTCTTATCATCAAGAGGATAACTTATCCAAAGAGGATAACATTTTACCATCAAGAGGAAAACATCTTACTCAAAGGGATAACATCTAACTCATCAAGAAAAAACATCTTACTCTCAAAGGAAAAAAATTTTACTCTCAAGGGGAAAACCCCTTTATCATCAAGGGATAACATCTTATCATAAAAGGGGAAAACATCTTACCATCAAGAGGATAACATCACTCTCAAGGGATAACAACTTACCATAAAGAAAACATCTTACCCAAAAAGGGGATAACATCTTACTCAAAGAAAAAACATTTTACTCATCAAGAAAATAACCTTACCATCAAGGGATAAATCTTACCCCTCAAGGGATAGATTTACTCCAAGAAGATAACTCTTACTCATAAAGGGGATAACATCTTCTTCAAGATAACATTTACTCTAAAGGGGATAACACTTATCATCAAGGGGAAGCATCTTATCATCAAAAGATAACATCTTACTCATCAAGGGGATAACATCTTATCATAAAGAAGAAACATTTCTCATCAAGAGGAAACATCTTACCCTAAAGAAGATAAAATTTTCTCATCAAGAGGATAGCATTTTATCACAAAAAGAAACATCTTACTCATCAAGAGGAAACATCTCTCACAAGAGGATAAACATTTTTCCCTCATCAAGAGGTAACCTTACCATCAAAAAGAACCATTTTACTCATAAAAGGAAAACACCACTATCAAGAGGAAACACTTACTCCAAAAAGGATAACTCTAACTCATAAAGAGGAAAACATTTTACTCATCAAGAGGATAACATCTTACCTCAAGAAATAACATTTTTTATCATCAAGAGGATAACATTTTACCATCAAGAGGATAAATTTTATCATAAAGAGGATGCACTTATCATCAAGAAGATAACACTTACTAACAAGATAACTCTTACTCTAAAGGATAGCATCTTACCACAAGAAGAAACACTTACCCCAAAAAGGGAAGATTTACTCACAGAAATCTTATCATCAAGGGGATAACACTTACTCATCAAAGGATAGATTTTACTCACAAGAAAATAACATTTATCCTCAAGGGGATAACATTTACCACAAGAAATAACATCTTACCATCAAGAGGAAAGAATCTTACTCATCAAAAAAGAAAAACATTTTACCATCAAAAAGAAAAACACTTACTATCAAAAAGGAAAACTTTTACTCATCAAAGAATAACACACCATCAAGAAATAACATCTTACTCATCAAGGGGATAAACTTCTCTAAAGATAACTTTACCCAAGAGGATAACATCTTACTCATCAAGAGGATAACATCTTACTCAAAAGAAATAACATCTTACTCTCAAGGGGATAACATCTACTCATCAAGGGATCATTTACCATAAAGAAGAAAACATCTTACCCCAAAGAGGAAACTTTTCCCACAAGGGGAAAAACATTTACTCATCAAAGATAACATCTTACTCATCAAGGGAAACATCTTACCATAAAAGGATAAACTTACTCACAAAAAAGATAACATCTTACTCAAAAGAGGATAACATCTTACCATAAGGTAAATTTTACTCCAAGAGGATAACACTTACTCATAAAAGGGGATAAATCTTACGGCGCGCATAACGAATAAAACATAAATTTATGGGAGGCTTTAAACGTGCTGTGACACCCGCTTTCTTTGGGGGGGAGGTCATCGTCTGCCAAGTTTTTGCTTTGTATGAGTAATTTTCGTTGCAAGTTCGGACTAGCCCCCTCTGGGATTTCCAGGGTAAAAAACATTTTTCTCTCCCCCCGCGCCAGGAATCGGGTTTTTAGGAACTTAAGAGACCATACAAAAGTGTCGGGGGCCCGAGCTTTTTTCAACTGCCTCCCGCTTTAAAAAAGGGGGGATTACCAACAACCCCCGGGCATTTCAACGGCCGGAAAAGCACCAAAAGTGGGTACCTGACCAACCCGAGCTGGGTTCTCTTTGGGATTGCTGCACCAGCAAAAACAACCGGGTTTTGATCAGGCTCTGATCCACCATGGGGCCTGGCAAAGCCCGGTCGGGGGGGCTTTTGACCCCCAAACTCTCCCGGAAACCCAGGTTACTCCAAGAGGATGGGAAAAATCAAGATAAAACACAAGTGGAAGGGCAAAGTGCGACAAATGTCAGTCATGGTAAAAAAAAAAAAAAAAAGAGAGGAAAAATTTAATTGAGGTGAGACACTGCCCTGTAGTTAAAATAGGAAAATTAAAAACACTGATAGAAAATTTAATTTTTCCCATTCACTTGCTAATGTACAATAAATAATTCTGACCCCAATAATTTACCATGACCATCCCAAATATTTTCATAAAAAAAATTCAAAAAAAAATTGTTAATATGTAAACACAAAACATTAATAAAATTAATAGCACAATGTGATAACCTCACCCCAAAATTAATAGCAAAATGTATTACCTCACCCCAAAAATTAATAGCATAAATGTGAAAACCTACACACCAAAATAATAGCATCAATTTTATATACCTACACCCCAAATTTTTAATAGCATCAAGGGAATTACCTCACACCAAAATTTAATACATAAATGTGATATACCTTATTATTAAAAGTTCGCCGGAATTCCCCGCCCGGGCCTTTCCAATGGTGGCCCACCTGGCCCCCTCTTTAGGGAGTGTCTGAGACTAAGTCCCCCAGGGGAGGAGGTAAAGTTCTCCTCATTTTTGGGACCAAACTGTCTCCTCTGGTCTGCCATCCCACCCCAGGGGAGCTAAGGGGAATGCCGTGTTTGAGCTGTAAGCTGGGGCCGGGCCCCTACCCCTACCCAGAAGGGGGCATGGTGTCCAATGTGAAAAAATGTAAAACTTTTTTTAAAAACAAAACAAAAAAAAAAACTGCACTTACATGGTAACCCATGAACTTGGGGTTTCGTGGGGGAAACTCAAGTGCTTCACCTGAGAATTCTTTCTCAGACAGCTGACTCTTTCCTGTAAAACAGTACTTTAAAAAAGGGTTAGGAAGAAAAATATTCACAATCTAAGATCGTTTTTGTTTTTTAATAAAAATTATTTAAAAATACACTGTTTAAACATCATATTTAATTCTTCCAGAATTTAATACAGTTTTGTTGACTTTGTGCATAATATTTCACTACAGTACTTTTTTTAACAAACCGGCCAATCCTCCTGGGCGGGCGCAAAAAAAGAAAAAAAAAAATTTTTATTGAATTTATAATACAGTATAGCAAGAAGGGGTTTTTACAGTACAACTATATGTACCCTTTTAATTTAACATTTTGGGAAATACAGAAAAAAATTGCTGGGTCAGTTGATTTAGTTTCAATGGAGAGAGGCTGGTTAAAGAATGATAGCAAAAATAAATTGTATCTATTTAAAGGTACCAAACATCATCACTTTCCCCCACCATACCCCCTTATTTGGGTTTTAAATACTGAAAAAAATTTTTTCTGTCTTTAGCTGTCTTTTCAGTTTTTTAGCTGGCAATATTATACCTCAAACTTTTTTTGAAACTAATACAATATGAAAAGGTGGCTAAAGCTCCCGTTTCACACACAGGGGGGCCCCGGGGGTTCGTTCCGCAGGAAAAAAATTTTCACACGTTCCTTAACCGTTGTCCGTTCCTACAGCAAATAGGTCCTGGGTGTTTAGTCATGGTGTGGGTTGCATCGGGGGAAAAATTTGGGGACCACAAGGAAAAAATTTGACAGCCCCCTCGATGAGCATTTATTTTCTAGGGTTACCCTGGGTGGCAACCCCCCGGGGTTAAAATACGACGAAATCTTATTTATCTTTTAAATTGCAACAAAGCAACCTATTTCAGCAGAAATCCTTCATTTTTTTTAAGAAAAATACACTACTTTTTCAAGTTTAAAAAAAAGGGCTATTTTTTCCCCAAACTAATCATGCAGGAGGGTTTTTTTCTTGTCATACTAATCACACGGGAGGGTTTTCAAAAAAATTAAAAAAAACCTGTACTATGACCATAATTTTTTTAAGGGGGTAACCAAAGCCAGGGGAAGGCCTGGCAAATGACCAAAAGGCCCCAAGGGCGGGTCATCAACTAAGACACGCGTCAGTAAACACTTTCCGTTTCCTGACAAACCTTACCTAGCCTAACCCAAAAAACCGTCAGTTTAGAAAAAGGAAAACCTTCAGTAGAACTATGGGGAAAAGCTCTCACGCATTTCCATTATGAGTTCAATAATTATGTGAGCTTAAAACATTTCCTTCCAACAGGGTTGAAGTTACTTTTATATGGGATTATCATGTTAGATGACTTAACACACAAATTTAGGGAAAAGATTGATGAAATAATTTGCACACACACACACAGGACCAGGAGCTATGACTCGACCCCTGCAACCACAATTAAATGAGTACACAAAAGTCCTATTCTTAAATTCAATCCATTCATTCTGGGCCAAAATTATTTTTTTCCTCCAGAAAATCCTCCTCTCTTCCTCTATCTCTTACCGTTTACCTGGAGAGAATTCCGGGGTTCAACGCCCCAGCGGCCCGGTCTGTGACCAGGCCTCATGGTGGGTCAGGGCCTGATCAACCAGGCTGTTACTGCTGGCTAGTAATGACCCTCGTATTGTAGATAGTCTTAATGACCCTCGTGTAGTAGATAGTCTTTTTAGTATGATAATAAGATGTTATCGTCATTATAGAATAATAAGAAAATATTATAACCTTTATATTATAATAATAAGGTAAAAGGACACCAATGGAAATAAGTCACTGACTTTTTTGGGTTATCCCAGGTTCTCTACACATATGCTGCTATGTATGATAAATATATGTAACTGTATTTCTTTATACCTGAAAAAACTTACTTATTTAAGAAATATGGTAAGAATTATAAAAAAACAAGAGCACTGGAAATTCTTACTCATTAAGACAGGATTAAAATATTAATAGGTCACATAGTACCTAAGGAAAATGAGATTGATTAGAACAAGAGGGCAGTTTTAAACTGCTAGGAAGTAAACAACAACATTTATAGCACAGTAATATACCTCAAGTGAGCATAATATTACTATACATTATTTCTTCACAAAGAAAGGTTGATATGTAAAATGTGCTACATGAGAAGGTAGTGTATAAACATACTGCAAACATTTAAGTTTTTATAACAATTATATAAAATAGGACACCATAAGCACATAATGAGCATAAAATAATCAAACCTTTTAATTCAGTAATTACTGAGCGAAGGCCAACAAGAAGAGATCTTGCTCCTGCTACAGCACTAGCTAATTCTGTTTTGCGGTGGCACATGCCTTCCATGAAGCTATCAATGCCATCGATCTACAATAGATATGATTAAATAAACATCAGATTTATAAGAAAGTACCATGGTCTAATTTCAATTTTTAAGTACATTATTCTGGTTATTAAAACTACATAACCTAGTCACATGTGAACACATACTGGCAGGTTCCGCTGCCGTTCTCAATTATACCCATTCTTCATTTATTCAGACTTTCTACTATCAATATTTTCACTATTCATCTTAACCTAATACCTGGAGGATGTTCCGGAGTTCAACGCTACTGCGGCATGGTCCATGACTAGGACTCGCGGTGGATCAGGGCCTGATCAACCAGGCTGTTACTGCCAGCCACATGCAAACCGACGTACGAACCACAGCCTGTCTGGTGAGGTACTGACTTCAGGTGTCTGTCCAGCTCCCTCTTGAAGACAGCCAGGGGTCAACTGGTAATTCCCCTTATGTATGCCGGGTGGCAGTTGAACAGTCTTGGGCCCGAAATGCTGAGGCATTTTAGGGGTTTTCTTTGTACTTAACAATATTTTATAACATGTAAATCACACATTGTATATCACGCAAAGAAATAATTTAATTTAGCGTACTAGTGGCGCCCCTGCTCTTCATTTGGGGGATGTTGCAATGGCTACTAATGTCAGCATAAGATCTTCCTGGAGCAGGAATCGAATCACCGGAACACAAGGGATCGGCTCTTTCTTACTGGAGGAATGAACAAACTCGGTGGAGTGGATGACTCTCCCCGGTCTTGCTTTCGCAAGGAGTAACTTGCGTGTGCAGATTTGGGACTAGTACTTCAAAGATTTTCCAAGTGTATATTATCATGTGTACATTATCCGTGGAGTACAGGTCAAGGAACTTCAACCATTCCCAGTAACTTAAGTGCTTTATTGTACTTATACGTTCAGTAAAAGGTCTCTATATTCTCCAGGTCTTCAATTTCGCCCGTCTTGAAAGGGGCCGTTAGTGTAGCAATATTCCAGCCTAGAGAGAACAAGCGATTTGAAGAGGATCATTTGCTTGGCGTCCCTAGTTTTGAAGGTTCTCATTATCCATCCTATCATTTTCCTAGCAGATGTGGTAGAGACATTGTGATTTTTTTGAAAGTGAGATCCTCTGACATTATCATTCCCAGGTCCTTCACATTAGTTTTTCACTCTACAGTGTGGCTGGAATTTGTGTGTGCTGCATATGCATTTTTGTAGACCTAGCTTAATTTCTCACTTAATATCTAATAGTGTAAACATCAGGCTTTTAAATGCATTTAAAATTTAAAAAAAAAGGGGGGGGGGCAATGATTCAGTGTACAGCAATTTTAGGTCAACAGCAGTAGCCTGGAATCAAGGCTGCTGTGTGAGTGGGGAACTTATAAGTGAAGCACAACATATATAATTATAAACGAAAATGTGAAGACTAATGTCAATTAAGAATAGTATATTATAATTAGCAAACGAACAGTAAAATGCAGGAAATGGAAAATGAAATAGAAAGAATCATATTTTAATATATTTTCTGTATTTTATGTTATTAGTACGGTATTATATTCACAAAAAGTACTAAACCTGTATGAGTTATACAACGCTGCTGTATGTGTTAAAAAACTGCAAGAATGGTCATCCCCGCAGTTACAGGTCTCCAAACTGGAAACAGTTTTATAGGAGTAAGAATCACCAAGAAACACACAAGTACAGCTAAGTACTGTACAGTATATACTAAACAGGGGTGCACCTAGGTATGCGTGGGTATCACCTATTTTTATTGTATTGGGGAAAAAGTGGTCAATGCCAGCCGATACTTTAAAAAATTAATCATTGCACACTTGTTTACATGTAGTAAAATTAATACCTCATGATTGTGAGGGTTACACACACACACACTTGGGACCAGGATCGGTGACTACCCCTGCAACCACAAATAGGTAAGTACGTACGTATGTACACACACAAAACACTTTATAACAGTACATACACTTCAACTGGTTATCCATTATGGTATTCAGGGGGATAATGTAATAACAGACATCATTAATAGTGTGTGCCGGGTCACCTCATGAACAAGACCTGGGTCGGGACTACTACGGCACATAAGCCACTTCAGTTACTCTCCAATAGCCTTTTGGGGTCTATTTCCTAGGCCTATTGTGTACCCATATGCCCTTGAGCTACCGTCCACAGGATGTATATGGGGTGCACAATAAACTAGCCACTTTGGTGGCAAAAATTCTATAGCGTGGTGTAAACTAGAGGCTCATCAAGAACAAACTGTACCACTAAAGTACAAGCTCGTTCAGTGTACTTACCCACTGAAAGAGTACTTATTTAACTCGTTCAGTCTCGTACATACATCTATGTTATTGATAGCAGGGTAGATCTATGTTCTGAGCTCATCTCCCTCAGATAAGTTGTGACCAGTAAATATTGTCCTAGACATGACAGAATGGAAGAATGGGTCCGTGTGGTGAGTGTACAAGGTGTACAAGTAATTTTGCCTCATGAAGTGCATGTGAACAGCAAACCTTTCACCTTGTATTTGGTTTCAAACAGCAAATTTGTGGCGTTTTCTAGTTTTTTTATGGTTTTACTGACTGCTTCTTGGTACCATTTGGTAGAATGGAAGATAATACTGAAATCGAGAATATTTTGGTTGCTTTCAAAACCGGAAGTAGCTTGAAATCGGGCTTAAAATAGCGTAAATATTCGATTTTTGAAAATTTTTCTTGGGACGAGCAAGGCATCTTTGTATCCCTCCCCCGGTCTGATTGATGGGTTTTAACTAGGTCTGATTCAATTATTGGGATGAAATCAGCCATGACCAATCATTCCTGGTAATAGAAATAAGGTAAATCTTCTACTTTTCTCTTTTTTAAATCAGTTCCTGACCAGCCGGGCTGTGGTTCGTACGTCGGTTTACGTGCGGCCAGCGGTAACAGCCTGGTTGATTAGGCCCTGATCCATCACGAGGCCTGATCATGGCCCGGGCCGCGGGGGAGCTGACCCCGGAAACACCCTCCAGGTATGATGAATTAAAAATCCAGAGCAAATGTAATACAGAAGAGGTCTGAGAATGTGAGTAATGAACATATGAAATGTTACTTTAGTAGCGGGAATGCCTAGTGTTTATTTGGAACTCGGTTTTTAAACTCAATTTTTTGTGAGTAAAATTGGGCCAAATTACCGACTTCTGTGCACTTTATATGATAGTTATAGTTGAATGCGCGGTTTCTTGCTTAATCCATAGAAAGATAGTGCGGTAGTTAAAACATTTATTGAACCGAGAAATGGAATGGGCTTAAAACTTGCATTTTTTTAGCACACCTTTCTCCTAGTGGTTGTTTATATCGTGCACTATCCCTTCTAATTTATTAATTTTAACCTCCCTCCTTACTGATAACATTTTACTTGTACCCCATCCATGTTACTTTTACTTTACTTACCACCAAATAATGATCTAAAGTATGTCACTAAAAACATGCACATTCAGGTCTACCAAACAATCTTTTATCTTCCAATACATAGTCTAAAAACTGCTGTCATTACATGATATATCATATTTAGTATACTTGTTTATCTTCTTCCTTAAAATAAGTAATGCCTATTACCAAACCATTTTCTATACATAATTAGAGGCCTCAATTATCACTTATCCCTGGCATTTCAAGCGTATCTACTATGCCATACACAAGTGCTCCAGCATCAGCATTTAGCTCTCCCGCAACAATTTTGACACTTGGTTCGAGACCACCCCAAACATCTCCCAAAATCTATTATCTACACTCCTTTTTCCAGGTACATAAACACTTAATATAAACCACTTCTCACATCCCACCTTTATTCTAATCAACATAATTCTTAAATCTAGTTCTAATTCTCTCTGATACACCCGATTTAACTCCATTTACACCTCCCAGTTGAAAATTTTCCACCCTATAGCCTTATTCTGTTTAATGCTAAGACATCCATCGTCTCTTCGTACCTGCACTACACCCACGTAGATTCACAGCCTAATTTGACTATTTCCGTCTTCGTTTTTTGGTAATTTAGACACAAGGGGGTTTCTAACCCGATGCTCCCAGCATTTTAGTCACCTTTTATGACACGCATGGCTTACAGAGGAAAAATTCTACTCCGCTTACCCATAAAGTTATAAGGAAACACTACAAGGGTAAAAACTAAGAAATCAAAAGAAAACTCATGTGTATACATACATATGCTCAACTGTATGTATGGTATATATGCACTGGGTGTTAGTGGTAATGACAAGATGTACCTGTCATCTTACATAATTAAAAAAAAAGACACCAGCAATTCTACTAGTGTAAAAACCGTTAACAAGTTTCCGTTTCAGTCATTTCGCAAGCTGGAAGTACCTCCCTGGGTGGTTGCTGTCTACCAACCTACTACCACTGGATGGTAGTACCTCCCTGGGTGGTTGCTGTCTACCAACCTACTACCACAGGATGGTAGTACCTCAATGGGTGGTTTCTGTCTACCAACCTACTACCACAGGATGGTAGTACCTCCCTGGGTGGTTGCTGTCTACCAACCTACTACCACAGGATGGTAGTACCTCCCTGGGTGGTTGCTGTCTACCAACCTACGGTACTAGATTTGGACGAAGTTGCCAATTTAAAAGAAAATGAATATGATAACGTATTAGGTGTCACTGTTGTCAGGGGCCCGAGACTGTTCAACTGCCTCCCAGCATACATAAGGGGGATTACCAATAGACCCCTGGCAGTCTTCAAGCTGGCACTGGACAAGCACCTAAAGTCGGTACCTGACCAGCCGGGCTGTGACTCGTACGTTGGTTTTGTGTGCAGCCAAAACAGAAACAGCCTGGGTGATCAGGCTCTGATCCACCAGGAGGCCTGGTCACAGACCGGGCCGCGGGGGCGTTGACCCCCGGAACTCTCTCCAGGTAAACTCCACGTTGCTCTTGGCTGATAACCCAATGTTTTTAGAAATTTAAAACAGAAACCGGTGTGTGGACGTCAAATTAGATTTTGCCACCGAAGTAGCTAGTTTATTGTGCAGGTCATATCCGTCCTGTGGACGGTAGCACAAGAGCGTATGGATACGCAAAAGGCCTAGGAACTGGGCCCCAAAAGGGTTAACAGGTGTATATATGGGTTTTTATTTACGGCCATCAGAAAAGAAAAGATGGAGATATTAGTCTAGGAATGAAATAACAGATGTGAGATTTGAAGGAAATAATGCAGAGGATTCGAATATATTCACACATTTGGAAGTGGTTCTGTCGGCAGTTAGGTATGTACAGGTGCGGGCAAAAGGTAGGAAGAATGTTTAGAAAGTCTGTGGAAAGAAATATTGTCACTGGATACCAAAAGGAAATATACCAAGAGAATAGTGGACCCAGCATTTTGTTTAGGTCGAGCATTTATTTATAACGTTGCACAAGGCATAAAGAGCAGTAGAAACGTGTGTCTTAGCAAAGCTGTTTAAATATTCGAAATGTTCACTCAACCAGGTGCCCAGTATGAAAGTTTAAGGCTACTGAGACGGCAGGTAGTAGGTTGGTAGACAGCAACCACCCAGGGAAGTACTACCGTCCCGCAAGATGACTGTGAAACAGAAACCTGTAACTGTTTTGCATGATGGTAGGATTGTTTGGGGTCTTTTTCTGTCTCCCTAAACACGCAGATAAGAGGTATATCTTGGGTACTCCTACTTACACTTTGGTCACACTTCACAGACACGCACATGCATAATTATATATATATATATATATATATATATAATATATATATATATATATATATTAATATTATATATATATTATATATATATTATATTTATATATATATATAATATATTATATTATATTATATATATATTATATATATAATATATATATTATATATATATTATATATAATATATATATATATATTATATAATATATATATATATATATTTATATATATATATATAAATATGGGGAGGTACCCCCTCTAAAACTGTTATAGGGACCCTATTCAGAGAAAAAAAATAAACTTGCTTTTGGAAAACCCAAAAATTTCTCCCAAAAGCTGTTTGAGAATTTTTCTCCTACCACCCTTATTAGTATAATATTTTATTTAAAGAAAAAATACATTGACAAAAAAATTCAAAAAAATATGTTTCAAATAAAAACAACTAGGTAACTCAAGCTAATCTCGAATACTTCGTCCACTCCCCTCGGGGGGCCCGGTGCCCAGAATGCTGCAGGCATTTCCCTCTTGGATCGAAAAACACTGGTTCTAAAAGGGAAGCTGGTCGCCCTGTGGTCCTTTTTCTATGAGAGTTTTTCCCCCAGCTCTTTGGGGAAACTTTGAGCACACTTCCCCCATGGCCCAAGGGTCCCCGCCCCTTTGGGAAGGGTTTATAGAAAGGGGGGAAGGTCTTCATTTTTTGGATCTTCTGGGTCCCCCTGTGGCTGGCAGCCCACCCCCTTCCACTACGAGTATGGCAAGTAGGTGTCTGCCAATGTGGCGCCAGGTTTTGCCCCCGGGCAATCTGTTTTTCATCCCCCGGGGAGCATAGTGGCCCATCGGGGACGTTTTTGATTCATCAACCTGTACTTGGGTTCCCCGTGAGTGGGAAACGGTGTGGCGAGGCTTCTTTTTATTTGTCATTGTCCCTATGTCTGGCTATTCCCTTCTGCTGTGTGGACACGAGCCCAAAATAAATACATAATACATCTGGTTTTTCCCCTTTTCTAAATAGCTCTGTCTTATTTCTTCTTTTGCCAGGGGAAGTGGAAAAGAATCTTTCCTCCGAACCATGCGGTCGTATGAGGCGACTAAAATGCCCGGGAGCAATGGGTATAAAACCCCTTTCCTGTAAACATTTTCAAAAAAGAGAAGAAAAAAAATTTTATAAAACTGGATGCTTGAATGTGCGTGGTGTAGTGCGGATGACAAGAAACGAGTTGCTGAGTTATGAATGACAAGAAGAAGGTGTCTTGGCCCTAAGCGAAACAAAGGAAGGAGGGTAGGGGAGTTTCAGTGGGGGGAAATAAATGGGATTAAATCTGGAGTATCTGAGAGAGTTAGAGCTAAGGAAAGGGTAGCAGCAATGTTGAAGGATCAGTTGTGGAAGGAGAAAAGAATATGAATGTGTAAATTCAAGGATAATGTGGATTAAAGTAAAGGTTGGATGCGAAAAGTGGGTCATAATAAGCGTGTATGCGCCTGGAGAAGAGAGGAATGTAGAGGAGAGAGAGAGATTTTGGGAGATGTTAAGTGAATGTATAGGAACCTTTGAACCAAGTGGTAGGGGACCTGAATGCTAAAGCAGGAGAAACTTTTAGAGAGGGTGTGGTAGGTAAGTTTGGGATGCCAGGTGTAAATGATAATGGGAGCCCTTAAATTGAACTTTGTATAGAAAGGGGTTTAGTTATAGGTAATACATATTTTAAGAAAAAAGAGGATAAATAAGTATACATGATATGATGTAGGGCGAAATGACAGTAGTTTGTTGGATTATGTATTGGTAGATAAAAGACTGTTGAGTAGACTTCATGATATACATGTTTATAGAGGGGCCACAGATATATCAGATCACTTTTTAGTTGTAGCTACACTGAGAGTAAAAGGTAGATGGGATACAAGGAGAATAGAAGCATCAGGGAAGAGAGGTGAAGGTTTATAAACTAAAAGGAGGCAGTTAGGGTAAGATATAAACAGCTATTGGAGGAATAGATGGGCTAATGAGAGCAAAGGCAATGGGGTCGAAGAGGTATGGGGTAGGTTTAAAAATGTAGTGTTAGAGTGTTCAGCAGAAGTTTGTGGTTACAGGAAAGTGGGTGCTCCTTCATGATAAAGTTGATATGTTAGCCAAGAAGAGTATCCAGAAGGAGAACGTAGAATATAACTTTGATATAACTGTGTCTAGCATTAGGAATAATATTAGGAGAGAAGTAGATAATGAAGATGATTGTTATAGGAATGCAGTTAGAAGCCTGAGTAGATCTATAACCCACTATGATAACATGAACGTAGATAAGTATGTTTATGGAGCAACTTGCAATGTGAACAGACTGATGATGTGTAGTGGCCAGGCTTAGGCTTGGTTACAAGTACTTCTGGCAGTTTGGGAGACGCACAGATGATGATCAACCTAATGTAAATTATGTGATCAGGCATATGGTCACTCTCTTGAACACTATGTGCTTAATTGTCCACTTATTGAGGAATACAGAGACAGACAGTATAAATAACCTATGTGACATGTCAAGATATCTTATTAATGAAAATAAGATACCAGATATACTAAGCAAATTTCCTAAATTTGCTTGTAACAGATAAGTGAACTATAGATATGTAGATATAAATCCATATGTATTCCTGTTAACCCTTTGGGGCCTAGTTCCTAGGCCTTTTGTGTATCCACATGCTCTCGCGCTACCGTCCACAGGATGGATATGGGGTGCACAATAAACTAGCCACTTCGGTGGCAAAATCTAATCTAATGGGTGCGGGAGGGAAGAGGAGCGATTGGTGGAATAATGATGTAAAGAGAGTAGCAAGGGAGAAAAAGTTAGCTTATGAGAAGTTTTTACAAAGTAGAAGTGATGCAAGGAAGGAAGAGTATATGGAGAAAAAGAGAGAGGTTAAGAGAGTGGTGAAGCAATGTAAAAAGAGAGCAAATGAGAGTGGGTGAGATGTTATCAACAAATAAATAACAAGAAAGGCACAATACCGTGACTGGAACGATACACAAATAACCCGCACATAAAAGAGAGAAGCTTACGACGACGTTTCGGTCCGACTTGGACCATTGACAAAGTCACACTAACCAGAAGTGATGCCCGTGTGTTGCGCATTTGTCTTAATTTCATCTTGTCGGTATTACATACCATTCTTGTATTACTACTACTACTACTACTACAACCACCACCTCTTCCTGCCTATATATAGCCGTCCTGCTCCACTTCTGGTTAGTGTGACTTTGTCAATGGTCCAAGTCGGACCGAAACGTCGTCGTAAGCTTCTCTCTTTTAGTGCGGGTTATTTGTGTTATCAGCAAATTTTGTTGAAAATAAGAAAAAGTTTTGGAGTGAGATTAACAAGTTAAGGAAGCCTAGAGAACAAATGGATTTGTCAGTTAAAAATAGGAGAGGAGAGTTATTAAATGTAGAGTTAGAAGTATTGGGAAGATGGAGGGAATATTTTGAGGAATTGTTAAATGTTGATGAAGATAGGGAAGCTGTGATTTCGTGTATAGGGCAAGGAGGAATAACATCTTGTAGGAGTGAGGAAGAGCCAGTTGTGAGAGTGGGGGAAGTTCGTGAGGCAGTAGGTAAAATGAAAGGGGGTAAAGCAGCCGGGATTGATGGGATAAAGATAGAAATGTTAAAAGCAGGTGGGGATATAGTTTTGGAGTGGTTGGTGCAATTATTTAATAAATGTATGGAAGAGGGTAAGGTACCTAGGGATTGGCAGAGGCATGCATAGTTCCTTTGTATAAAGGCAAAGGTGACAAAAGAGAGTGCAAAAATTATAGGGGGATAAGTCTGTTGAGTATACCTGGTAAAGTGTATGGTAGAGTTATAATTGAAAGAATTAAGAGTAAGACGGAGAATACGATAGCAGATGAACAAGGAGGCTTTAGGAAAGGTAGGGGGTGTGTGGGGGTGTGTTTACAGTGAAACATATAAGTGAACAGTATTTAGATAAGGCTAAAGAGGTTTTTGTGGCATTTATGGATTTGAAAAAGGCGTATGACAGGGTGGATAGGGGGGCAATGTGGTAGATGTTGCAGGTGTATGGTGTAGGAGGTAGGATACTGAAAGCAGTGAAGAGTTTTTACGAGGATAGTGAGGCTCAAGTTAGAGTATGTAGGAAAGAGGGAAATTATTTCCCAGTAAAAGTAGGCCTTAGACAAGGATGTGTGATGTCACCGTGGTTGTTTAATATATTTATAGATGGGGTTGTAAGAGAAGTTTAAATGCGAGGGTCTTGGCAAGAGGCGTGGAGTTAAAAGATAAAGAATCACACACAGTGGGAGTTGTCACAGTTGCTCTTTGCTGATGACACTGTGTTCTTGGGAGATTCTGAAGAGAAGTTGCTGAGGTTGGTGGATGAATTGGTAGGGTATGCAAAAAAAAAATTAAAAGTGAATACAGGAAAGAGTAAGGTTATGAGGATAACAAAAAGTTTAGGTGATGAAAGATTGGATATCAGATTGGAGGGAGAGAGTATGGAGGAGGTGAATGTATTCAGATATTTGGGAGTGGACGTGTCAGCGGAGGGATCTACGAAAGATGAGGTGAATCATAGAATTGATGAGGGGAAAAGGGTGAGCGGTGCACTTAGGAGTCAGTGGAGACAAAGAACTTTGTCCTTGAAGGCAAAGAGGAGAACGTTTTACCAACGCTCTTATATGGGTGTGAAGCATGGGTGATGAATGTTGCAGCGAGAAGGCTGGAGGCAGTGGAGATGTCATGTCTGAGGGCAATGTGTGGTGTGAATATAATGCATAGAATTCGTAGTTTGGAAGTTAGGAGGTGCGGGATTACCAAAACTATTGTCCAGAGGGCTGAGGAAGGGTTGTTGAGGTGGTTCGGACATGTAGAGAGAATGGAGCGAAACAGAATGACTTCAAGAGTGTATCAGTCTGTAGTGGAAGGAAGGTGGGGTAGGGGTCGGCTTAGGAAAGGTTGGAGGGAGGGGGTAAAGGAGGTTTTGTGTGCGAGGGGCTTGGACTTCCAGCGGGCATGCGTGAGCGTGTTTAATAGGAGTGAATGGAGACAAATGGTTTTTAATACTTGACGTGCTGTTGGAGTGTGAGCAAAGTAACATTTATGAAGGGATTCAGGGAAACCGGCAGGCCGGACTTGAGTCCTGGAGATGGGAAGTACAGTGCCTGCACTCTGAAGGAGGGGTGTTAATGTTGCAGTTTAAAAACTGTAGTGTAAACCACCCTTCTGGCAAGACAGTGATAGAGTGAATGGTGGTGAAAGTTTTTCTTTTTCGGGCCACCCTGCCTTGGTGGGAATCGGCCAGTGTGTTAATAAAAAAAAAATTAATCACAAATAAACAATTAAGTACTTAAGTCTCAGACTGAAATATTGTGCACTGAATACAGTGAAGAAATTAAAAAATGGCGTGGTAGCATGTAATGCTATATAGTTTCATACACAGTCTAATGAATAGACCATAGGGTCAGAACCCAGAAAACGTTGGTTCTCCATGATTACGTCGCGGGAGCTGAAGTCTTATCCCCTAACTAGGTTAAGTGCAACTAGTCGAGTACACACAAATGAGACCCCTGATTCTCTCATATTCCCAGCGGTATTCCTACACAAATCAAGTATCACACTTCCCATCACAGAACACACCCACACTTATCCATTGCCTCACCCCAATAATCGACACTCCCAACTGGACAGTCTCCTACCCAGCCTTACCCATTTTCAATTCACGAAAGCTTTTGATATGGTACTCCGCCAGCCTAATCCACAAATTAAAAAGCAGGAGGAAGAGTTAATTAAAGTAGATTAGGGAGAGGTGGAGCAGCCATGGGGGGGGGGGAGGGGGCAGGCGGCTAAGGGTTAACGAGACTAGCACTTTTTTATTTTCATTTATATTGACCGTTGCCTGAAATCTTGGCTTAAGATCCCTGGACTGAAATCCTGGTTTAAGCTTTCCAAGAATGTAATTCTGACTTAACATCGTCCCTCAGAATGAAATAAGCCCTGGCTGTATGACAGGATACAAGAATAACTGGTGAGGGAGGTGGTGTCTGGGAGTGCGTAAGTTGCGTCACTTGAAGAGTGCTGGCCCAAATGCTCTTCATAATTTAACAATTATCTCCCAGAAGAGTCTCGTGGCCCCTTGTTAATAATGCAAAACTGACGAGTAATAAAAAAAATTGGCTGTATAGCCCTTGTGGTTTAGCGCTTCTTTTTGATTATAATAATAAAAAATTTGGATGGACGGGAATGAGCTAGGCTGGCTAACTTAGGCTGGATACACAGGTGGGAACTTATATTTAAATGTAGCCACAGATGTGGCTGAATGAAAAAAATTGAGAAAAAATGGGTTCATAAGAAAATTAAAAAAAAAAAAAAAATATGTAAATGTTGACTTCAGTTGAAACTACCGTACATAACGCAAAAAAATATTGAAAAAAAAGGACCGAATTTATTGGGAAATTTCAAAATTATTTTCTTTGACAAGATGTAAAAATGTTAATTGAATATCTGAATTCAATGCACATCTCAGCTCCGCCTCTAAATAGGCATCAACAATTCGAGATGTGTATTTAGAGTTGATGAACCATCGTGGAGAACGTGGATTCACACACCCACGATGATCCAAGAACACTATTTTGAAATGCCTTACTTCAAAGTTGGGAGATTATTGTCAGTCAATATATTCCCACAAGTCTGACCGAGGAATTCTGCAAAATTTTCAAGTGTTCTAAACTGTGAAGCTGTATAGCCCTTGTGGCTTAGCGCTTCTTTTTGATTATAATAACAATAATAATCTATACTCTGAAGAGCAATCCTTCAAACCTTTGTTTGAAGTATGGCAATTTCTTTGCCTGAATTTATATCAATGTGAAATGGATCACGAAGGAACTGAAATGTTAATTTAAAATCGCTGAAATCAGAAAAGCGCGATTCAAATTTTTGATAGATTTTTCATCTAGTTCACATAGAACTGTCACTTTACTTTGAGTAGGCCCTTAAAATATTTTCAAACCCATCCAAACTGAAGGAAGAGATGAAACAATATTGGAAGGTGGAGTGAGGACAGTTCTGACTGGCAAAACTAGTTTCGTCAACCAGTCATTGACTGTTAAGTTGCAATGACCACACGCCATCACCGAAAAGATTTACATTTTATTATAAGATTCAAAGTATGGCAAACTCAATTTTCCACATTTTCATGGCAAATTAGCCACTTGTGGCGATAGTGCTGCCCACCCTGGGTGAAGACAGATACTGCAGTTTAATTTGAACAAATGCAATACTCTAAAAATATGGAAAGGAGTAAACCAGAGATGGAATATTGCCTCATCGGTCTGGTATGAGTCAGCATCTTGCTAAATACAAAGATAAACTGTGTATCATGCCAAAATATAAAGTAAACTTATATAAAGAATGGTTTACAAGTGGTATAGAAATGGTAATATTATTTACATATTTTAGCACCTTTTAAGTGCATTATTATATATATATATATATATTAATTATATATATATATATATATATATATATATATATATATATATATATATATATATATATATATATATATATATATATATATATTATATATATATCATACATATATATAAGAGAAAAAGTGATTTAAATATTTAGACGAACATTCCTTGATAATTTACGTAACATGCTGTACTGTGTTATGTTCCGGTAGATAGTAAATATTTGCTCATATATACTTTGCTAGTGTACGTAAATATGTCATGACCAGCACTGTGATGTTACATGTGTACACGGTGTTGTGTGCATTATATATGTAGACGTGTGTGTATGTATGTAGTTACCCAAACGTCTGGACAGGTGAAATTTCAACAAACTTATACTCAATCTGCGGGAAAAAATAAAATATTAGTAATATTTCCTGTGTGCAGACTTTTGGGTCAACTTGCATTTGCTTGTTAATTATGTAGAGTTAAGAGTAATTACCAATCCTGTATATATATAGAAAGCACATACTACGTGGTGTTACTAAGGTCTGCCATATGACTGTTTAGAATATGCTGTGATACAAAGTCCGGGGTTTCCCTTCTTGTAGGATACATTCTGTAAGAAAATTTCTGTATAACTGAAGGCTCGGAAGTGTAAATAGCTGTAATGAGTAACGTGGTACAGTTTTGAATATTATGCGAGATTGTATTTTGGCACACAAGGCCTAACATGTTTCAGCGGCCTGGTTAAGATTATATAGTACATGTCTTATAACACTGTATGTGCAGGGTAGTGTTATATATTTTAAGTACACGCTGTTGGTTTCCCTTTGCTATTTTAATGTTTAAAGTCACATGTAAGAGTATATGTAAGGTAATATAAAAATGTATATTGAGTTTGTGTAAATACAAAATTTTAGGTGACTTTGTTGGAGCAGATATGCATACGAGTTCCAGTAGCAGTGTATGTCATGTACACAAATAACCCGCACATAAAAGAGAAGCTTACGACGACGTTTCGGTCCGACTTGGACCATTGACAAAGTCAATGTGCGGGTTATTTGTGTATCGTTCCAGTCACGGTATTGTGCCTTTTTGTTATTTATGTTATGTATTAATACTGGTATAGGGTATAGTGTATGAAGAAGTCTTGGGTGGATTGTACCCGTGTTGAGATATAGAGTATATTATCCTTGTATGCTAGGCAAAGTTTTCATAATTGTTACTTAGAGCAAGTAGTATCCTACGTTCTTATAGTATGTTAATGTTTTGTTGGTATTTGATGAGGGGGGGGGGGAGGTACCTTGTTACTTCCAGAGTACATATGTACGACTTTATAAATGTACCTTTGGTGGGGGGATGTATTGGTTTTAATGGTGTGGTGAGGTTTTTACCTTTAAGAATTGTTTTGTATATAAAACTTGGCATAAGATGTACTAAGTGTGCTGAAGTAATTATCTGGATATATTGTTGGTACACTTGTGTGAAGTGTTCCTTTTTCTTTTTGGATTGTGTATACGTGTTGTACTTTAATTTTGTTGTCCCATGTCGACTGGTTTAGTGACATGTTTGATTCCATGTATAATGTATACTGTATTTTAAATAAAATAAAAAAAATAGTGTATAACGAAACTTGTCTTTGTATGTAATACAACACACTTCATCACCCTCTCAATTTTACACATAATTACCAAGACCCTATTATTGTTAATCATAATTTTATTATTACTGTTACAACAGTTAAGCGCTAAACCCGTAAGGATCATTAAGCGCTGACCCCCCCCCCTCCTCATCATTTCCCAGACAGCTGCAAGATGCACCACATAACTCACCTCCTGCAACAGTTCACGGTGCAAGGCTTCATGTCTGAAGACTTGTCACTGGAGATCATGATGAAGTACAAGACTGGAGGAGGAGGAGTGAGAGTGACGTGTTATCTCCTCGCTGGTCAAGTGTTAACTGACTCCTTCACTGACCTCTCATCTGCCGCCAAAATTACTATTTAACAACATTTATCTCTCTCTTCACTCTCACTTTTTAACCTGTCTCTTCATTATAATTCACAATGAAATTATTATTTAACTTTAATTACAGGTTAATGAGGCAGATTTCATATTTTCAAAAAAATAGGCATTTTTCAAATTTGAATTTTTTCAATTGTTTTCCTACGCCATGTTTTATTTCTTATCTTAGGCTATATATTTTATAACATTGCTCACAATTAAACTTTCTAGAACTTTATTCAAGATGAAATTAGAGACATTTTCAATTTATATTAAAAAAAATGAATGGATTAAAATGGAATAATGCAGATTTTTATAATAACATTAATAACGATAAAATATTTTATTTTTTTATGTATTAATTCAACTTCCAAAATTAGACCATATATCGTCCGAAATTCCCCGGCATAATCTGGAGTTTATCTGGAGTTAGTTCCGGGGGTCAACGCCCCCGCGGCCCGGTCTGTGACCAGCCTTTCCTTAGTCATGTCCCAGATGCGACCACACAGTGACTAAACACCCATCTGGTACCCATTTTATGATGGGGACATAGAAACAGGTGGAAAGAAACACGTCCAATGTTTCTACTCTGGCTGGGAATCGAACCCAGGCCCTCGCCGTGTGAAGCGAGAGCGTTAACCACCAGGCCACCAGAGCCTTCATAATAATGACTTTCTTTTAACAAATCAGAATTGTGATTACACATTCTAACCCTCACAAAGAATTAAAATCTTTATTCTTTTATTCTTTTTATAATAGATTCAGAATATGTGAGAAATTTCAGACAAATGAAAAAATTTGGGCGACATTTATAATCTTTTATAAGAATAAATAAGCCTAGTCAGTGCTGGAACTTTTACGTCCCTAACCAATGTAATGTGGGAGGCAGAAAGCCCTGACCTTCACAATACGTCCCTAACCAATGTAAAGTGGGAGGCAGAAAGCCCTGACCTTCACAATACGTCCCTAACCAATGTAAAGTGGGAGGCAGAAAGCCCTGACCTTCACAATACGTCCCTAACCAATGTAAAGTGGGAGGCAGAAAGCCCTGACCTTCACAATACGTCCCTAACCAATGTAATGTGGGAGGCAGAAAGCCCTGACCTTCACAATACGTCCCTAACCAATGTAATGTGGGAGGCAGAAAGCCCTGACCTTCACAATACGTCCCTAACCAATGTAAATGGGAGGCAGAAAGCCCTGACCTTCACAATACGTCCCTAACCAATGTAATGTGGGAGGCAGAAAGCCTTGACCTTCACAATACGTCCCTAACCAATGTAAAGTGGGAGGCAGAAAGCCCTGACCTTCAAAATACGTCCCTAACCAATGTAAAGTGGGAGGCAGAAAGCCCTGACCTTCACAATACGTCCCTAAAACAATGTAAAGTGGAGGCAGAAAGCCCTGACCTTCACAAACGTCCCTAACCAATGTAAGTGGGAGGCAAAAGCCCTGACCTTCAACAAGTTACGTCCTAACCAATGTAAAGTGGGAGGCAGAAAGCACTCTGAGACTTCTCACTAACACATGTAAAGTGCGAGGCTTTAAAAAGGTGAACAGGCATGGAATATGGAAAATTATAAAGTGTGGGTCAAATTAGAGGAAACCAACGTGGCTGATGAAACAACTGACCAGGAGCTGTGACTCAACCCCTGCAACCACATATAGGTGAGTACTTGAACAATGGAATTTGTGCATGGGGCTCAACAACAATAAACCATCTCAGACCATTAATTACCCAACAAAAGGTTGCAGTCAGAATGATAACAAATTCCCACTACAGACAGCACACTCCACCAATATTCAAAACTCTAAACCTACTCACAATACTTATTACTGCACCTACTACATACATAGAACACTTAACTCTGATATAAACCCTCCCCTCAAACATCTCCTTACAACCTCAAACAGAACACATGACATAACAACAAAGGCACAGATCACTCTTGATGTTCCTCGTTCCATCTCACGCTATGCAAAAACTCAATGCACATAAAAGGCCCTAAAATCTGGAATTCATTAACTGTGAATATAAAAGAAACATATATGAGATACAATTTCATAAATTGTATCTCATATATGTATCTCATTATTGTATCTCATAAATGTCAACCTGTGACCCAATTAAACTTTGTTACTATTTAACTTCATTACCTAACATAATACTCCATTCTAGTGATTACACAGCAACACAGTAATGACCATATGACCTGTCTTTGTAATACTCATTTGTACTAAATTGTTATCTGTTTTACAATAATTTTTGTACCACTGAATATATCATTGCTTAGTTAATCTTAAGTTAAGTTTAATCCTGCCCATAATGCTCTACATACAAGGGGTTTTGGCATGCTGTACTTAAAAAATTGTATTCTTATACTTCTCTGTATCATGTTCAAATTAATAAATAAATAAAAAAATAAATCTTATTAATTTTGTCTTCTAAATATTATGGGCTGCAGATACGCAAGGCTCTGAAGAACATAGTAATAATAACATCTTCATATGTACAGGTACAAGGTATACAGGCCTAGCTGACATCAGTGACATATTACTAAGTAGAAAGGCACTTCTTATGCAGAGCATTTCTGGCAGGTTAGGTCAATTTTGTCCCCAGGATGCGACCCACACCAGTTGACTAACAACTCAGGTACCCATTTTACTGATGGGTGAACATGAACAACAGGTGTAAGGAAACACGCCCAATGTTTTTATCCTCGCCGGGAATCCAACCCAGACCCTTACCTTGTGAAGCGAGAGCTTTGCCACCAGGCCTCACTAGACTCATGACTGGAATATTGAATGTATGGCCACACATTGGTTGACTTCTTGTAAGCTCTCAATTTAAATCTATCTTATTAAGATCGTCTGTCTGCGACTGTTACACACATATTATCCAGATAACAGCTGCAGTATATGGGCGCCTGGCAAACCTGAGAATAGCGTTCTGATACCGCAGTAAGAAATCGTTCAAGACTGTACACTGTGTACGTCAGGCCCATACTGGAGTACGCAGCACCAGTTTGGAACCCACACCTGGTCAAGCGCGTCAAGAAATTAGAGAAAGTGCAAAGGTTTGCAACAAGGCTAGTTCCAGAGCTAAGGGGAATGTCCTACGAAGAGAGATTAAGGGAAATCGGCTTGACGGCACTGGAGGGCAGGATGGTCAGGGGAGACATGATAATGACATACAAAATACTGCGTGGAATTGACAAGGTGTGCAGAGACAGAATGTTCCAGAGATGGGACACAGAAACAAGGGGCCACAGTTGGAAGTTGAAAACTCAGATGAGTCAAAGAGATGTTATGAAGTATTTCTTTTGTCATGGAGTTGTCAGGAAGTGGAATAGTCTGGCAAGTGATGTAGTGGAAGCAGGAACCATACATAGTTTTAAGACGAGGTATGATAACGCTCATGGAGCAGGAAGAGAGAGAGCCTAGTAGCAATCAGTGAAGAGGCGGGGCCAGGAGCTATGTATCGACCCCTGCAACAACAAATAGGCGAGTACCCGGCGTATAAACATTTCGACGCGTGACCCTACACCTGTTGTCCTGTTCACCTAGCAGCAAATAGTTACCTGAGTGTTAGTCGACTGGTGTGGGTGGCATCCTGGGGGACAAGATTATGGACCCCAGTGGAAGTACAACTAATCCATTCCAGAAACCCAAAAATATTCTCAAAAAAATACATTTTATAGAAATTAGATTAGTTTTACACACAACAAACATATATAGTAAAATTAGTAATAAATTTAAATAAACATATAAAATAACATTTTTACTTACCTTTATTGAAGATTGGTGATGGCACCTGGAAGATAAGGAGGAGAGAGGGAGTTTGGGCTAGTGTTTGGAAGGGGTATCCCCATCCATGAGGACTTTAGGTAACAAGTCCCTCTCTGGGGTTACTTCCCTTCTCTGTCTTTTAATGCCACAAGGACCAGCTTGAGAGTCACTGGACCCTTGTCTCACAAAATAACTGTCCACCGTCCTCTGTATCTGGCGCCTCTTTAACATTTCCCTGAAGTGGGACATGGTTGTGTCACTGAACTTGTTGCAGAGATGTCTTGTTTCAGCTTGGTCAGGGTGATACTTTTCAACAAAAGTTTGCAACTCATTCCACTTTGCACACATGTCCCTAATCACTTAAGAAGGCTTGAATTTTTCAGTGTCTGTGTACCCCTTAAACTCCTGTGCAAACTTCTCAGTAACCCGTTTGTCTGAACTGGCTGCCTGGCCATGTCTTACAACATTGTGTATGCCACTACGCTTCTTAAATCTGTCAAACTAGCCTCTGCTGGCCTTAAATTCACTATCAGCACTGGTTCCAGTAGTATTCTGTACCAGATCGGCATGCAACTTCCTTGCATTTTCACAAATAATCTTCTCTGAAACACTATCACCTGCCATCTCTTTATCCTTGATCCACACCAGCAACAACTTCTCAACCTGATCAACTGTCTGGGGTCTTTTTTTAGTTAGCATATCAACACCTTTTGCAACATCAGCTTCCTTGATTTGTTCTTTCCTTGCCAGGATAGAAGCGATGGTCGACTTGTTTTTGTCATATATCCTGGCCAGCTCAACAAGTCTCACACCACTCTCATATTTTTGGATTATTTCCTTTTTCACCTCTATGGTGTTTCTCACTTTCTTTACCACAGGGGTACCACTAGTAAGTTTCTTTGGGCCCATGGTAGCTTATTTCACAGTCACACAAGCACTAAATACAATGAATTAATAGTGAAATGTTGGAATGAGTGTGCAGGTTAGTGTTCACTCAAGCATCAACAAAGCCAGATGCCACACGCCGGGACGCGGACAGAGCCGGCTGGCGGACAGGTCCCGTACCCGGCGGTTCGAAAGACGGGTAGAGTTCGATACTCGGAACAAAACTGGTTCGAAAAAAGCGGTCGAAACTCGAAAAGTTCGATAATCAGTACGTTCCAAGCTCGAGGAGCTCGAGGGTCCACTGTAAGACAGACAGTCCTCGATGATGACCTGCCTTTCTTGGGTTATCTTGAGAAATAAGTCACCCTGACTTTTTTGGCTTATCCTAGGTTCTCTACACATATGCTGCTATGTACGATAATTCTATGTAACTGTATTTGTGTATACCTGAATAAATTTACTTACTTACCGTAGCTGGATCACTAGCTCAATCACCTCACACACACAGAGGTATGGGGTTCGAATCTCCTCCAGTACTGCTGGAAGACATTAGGGACGTATTTCCATAAAACACCTGCTGTCCCTGTCCCTGTTCACCCATCAGTTTAAAATGAGTACTTGGGTGTTAGTGGACTGTTGGGGGTCGCATCCTGGGACAAAACTAATCTAACCTGCCCGAAATGCTCAGCATAACATGCGACTTTCTATATATTTGTACTTTACCTCATTCTAGCTCAATACATAGACAACACCTAAACTAACTATACCTAGTTGTACTTTAGCTCATTCTAGCTCAATACATAGACAACACTAAATTCATTATATTGGACCTTAGTGCAATTACAAGAGTGAGTCTGGTGCCACTTGTAATTTTTTTTTATAGTATTAGTTTATACCTAGTTGTACTTTAGCTCATTCTAGCACAACACATTGACAATATCAATTTCATTATGTTTATTAGTGACTATACACTATATGACCAAAGTGCTTTAGCGGTATACTTATCCAAATTCCCACCACAACAGAAATCAGTATTAGAACTCACCACATAATACAGGATATAAACAACCACTATTTAAACCTAAAAGATGAATGATCATGTTGACCCTGATCTAAACCTCCATAATCTAACACACAATCAAAACTTATTGGAAAGTAACTGCCTTTATTACACAGCATCACAAGCCAGCACTATCCTCAACACTGCTCAGTCTATCAGTTCTTAACTACAACATCAGGTCCTTAAGCAAACACTATGATGACCACCTGGCACTCCTTGAGTCACTAAAGACACCCTTCTCCTGCATTATTCTTACTGAGACCTGGCTTAAGCAGGACACAATTGATATCTACCCACTACCAGGATACACAGCAATCCACAACTGCAGACCATACCAAGTTGGGGGTGGTACTGCAATCTATTACTCTAACCAACTATCTTGTATTAGCACTAATTGCTTTAGTGATGAATATGGGGAATACATTTTTGCTAATTTTACTGTAAAAAACCTCAAGACGCCTATAACAATCGGTGCCATATACCGGATACCCCACACAAACATCCCAAACTTCAGTGAGAATCTAAAGTCACTAATAACAAACAGACAAATGAACAAGCACCACCTTCTCTTAGCTGGAGACTTCAATATCAACCTTGGCCTACCAGATGATCAGACTGTAACTGATTTCATCAACAATATGAACAACACACTTCTCATACCAACAATAACTAAACCAACCAGGCTGACTGAGACAAGTGCAACCATAATAGACCACATATGGACCAATATACTAACCCCCCTTAAATCAGGGATAATCACAGACAACACTACTGACCACTACCCAACCTTCCTCTTAACAAACATTAGTAAGCCACCACTCGAATACAACAAAGTTTCATTTAGACTCCATGACGAGGCCTCAATAAGGAATTTCACAGCAGACCTAGAGACTGTTGACTGGCCTACAGAATTCTCCAATGCCGATGGTATTGGCGATTGGACAGACATTTTTCTTAACAAAATACTTAGACTATACAACAAACCTTGTCCAATAAAAACGAAACAGATCATGAATAAACGGCTTGGTTGCCCATGGCTAACCAGCAGCATTCTGAAATCCATTGATAAGAAACACCAATATGAAAAGCAATATAGACAGGGCTTAATACACAAAGATATTCTTAAACAATATTCAACAGTTCTCACCAAATTAATAAAGAAAGCCAAACAACTGTACTACTCCAGCAGATTCACTGACACATGAGGAGATATAAAAAAGACCTGAAAAACACTTTTCCAGATTCTGGGGACCCACAAACTGAAAAAAAAACAAGAATAATGTTCTAACTAAACCTCATGAAACACCACTGCATCCCACTGATACAGCTAACAAGATAAACGACTTCTTCTCAACCATAGGATCTAATCTCGCCAGTAAAATCCCATGTACCCATGCCCGTGCCGGGGACTACCTAAATGGGAATTTCCCAAATTCCTTCTATCTTGTACCAACTGAGCCCATGGAAGTCATAAAGTCACTTAAAAGTAACTCAGGGAATCTGTCTCATGTCCCACCATTATTGTACAAGCGAGCAGCCCACATCCTTTCGCATGCTATTACATTACTTTTTAACAAGTCACTAGAAACTAGCACTTTCCCGACACTACTCAAGACAGCAAGGGTTACACCAATACATAAAGGTGGTGACCCTACAGATGTAAACAACTATAGGCCAATATTAAACTTACCATTGCTATCGAAAATCTTCGAGAAACTCGTGGACAGGAGACTATATTCATTTATAAAGTCACAAAACATACTCAACCCCTGCCAATTTGGATTCAGGAAAAATAAAAGCACTAATGATGCAATTATAAAAATGCTAGACCTGCTTTACACAGCATTGGAAAATAAGGAATATCCGCTTGGAATTTTTATTGACCTAAGAAAAGCGTTTGACACAGTAGACCACGGCATCCTACTCCACAAACTTGACCACTATGGTATAAGAGGCCATGCGCTTGCATATTTTAAATCCTACCTTTCTAATAGGTATCAGTATGTCACCATTAAAGACAAAGCCTCATCAATACGGCCACTTGATACTGGAGCTCCACAGGGAAGTGTCCTTGGACCCCTGCTCTTTCTCATTTACATCAATGATCTTCCAAACATATCCCAACACCTGACGACACGACTTTCGTCATCTCCCACCCTAATCTTGCCACCCTCAACACCATTGTTAACGACACGACTTATGTCATCTCTCACCCTAATCTTGCCACCCTCAACACCACTGTGAATGAGGAGCTGATCAAAATATCGACTTGGATGACTGCCAATAAACTTATGCTTAACACTGACAAAACCTACTATATTATGTTTGGTAGCAGAGCAGGAGATGCACAAATTAACATTAAGATTGACAACACTCTAATTACCAGAAATAATGGGGGCAAATTCCTAGGCTTATACCTTGACAACAACCTGAATTTCAGCACCCATATCCAGCATATAACCAAAAAAGTATCCAAGACGGTTGGGATCCTCTCCAAGATACGATACTACGTGCCGCAAAATGCCCTTCTCACACTATACCACTCACTTATTTATCCATACCTCACCTATGCTATTTGTGCTTGGGGATCAACTGCAGCAACACACCTAAAGCCAATAATAACCCAACAAAAAACTGCAGTAAGAATAATCACTAAATCCCATCCCTGGCAACACTCCCCCCACTCTTCATAGACCTAAACTTACTCCCTGTTCAGTACATCCACACTTACTACTGTGCAATCTACATCTACAGGGCCTTAAACTCTAATATCAACCTTGACCTAAAACGCTTTCTTGATAGTTGTGATAGAACCCACAGGCATAACACCAGACACAAACATCTCTACGACATTCCCCATGTCCGACTAGACCTTTACAAAAATTCAATGTATGTCAAAGGCCCTAAAATCTGGAATACCCTACCTGAGAACTCTAGAACTGCAGACACATTCATCACCTTCAAAACTACCATTAGAAAACATCTTATCTCCCTGATACACCCTGTCAACTAACTACACGAATACCACCTGGTGGTTCACACTTACACTCATGACTCATTTGACCATAAACAGAAATATTAATCTCAATCTTAAAATAATGAATCCTGTGATTCTCCAATACTGAAACTATGTACTGTGCCAAAACAAAAGCATTCACATTGCTAAACTCACAAACTAGTATTTAGTCACTTAGCCATAATACCAACTTACCTCATAATTTGTAATATTTAACAATTAAGAATAAAACTAAGTCTGCCTGAAATGCCTAGCCATGCTAAGCGTTCTAGTGGTACACTCTGTAATCACTATTTTACTACATGTAAACCACTCAATAACCAAATTTCTGTAAACTCAGCATTGTAATCCTTATAGAGCAGTGGTTCCCAAACTGGGGGTAAATTACCCCCTGGGGGTAATTTAACCATTTTTGGGGGGTAATGGAGGGGTGACAGAAAAAAAGTTATGAATTCTGAAAATCAAGAAAACAATGCGGTACCCAGTATCAGGATTATTGTTAACTTTGTCTTAGTATATAAAGTTGTAAAGTAAACCTATTATAAGTAAGTAATAAGTTAAACCAAATAACAATAAACATCAAAAACTAATATACAGTATTAGAAAAGAAGAATTATATAGCTAAGTGTGTGGAAACCCAAAAGAAATTTTGACAAGTATGCTTCAGGACAAAAGTCACTCAGTAGCCCAGATCGACCTGTCCAGTACACGTCACTCATTTCCCTGGGGCTGCCTCTATTTCACACTGTCAGTTTATCTTGAGCACAGCCGAGGTAGACATAAGCGGGTATGTATGTGTACTGCCCTGTGCGTATATAGTTAGTATTTACCCACTGTTACTGTGAATTTGTAGCTATATTAATTTTATATATAATGTATGTGTGGTTCTTACTTTTCAATGGTTTTGATAGGATTAGCAGAGTATGCGAGGCTGTATACGTTCACGTTTAGCCATATATATCAATAATAACAACATTTTGTGAAAGGGGTAACATGCTTTATGTGGCATGTTAAATTGGGTAACAAGCTGAAAAAGTTTGGGAACCACTGTTATAGAGAATAAACTTTGAATTTTGAATTTGAAAAATTTGAGGAGCTGCTCAAAATATCGACTTGGATGACAGCCAATAAACTTACACTTAACACTGGCAAAACCTACTATATTATGTTTGGTAGCAGAGTAGGTGTTGCGCAACTTAACATTAAGATCGACAACACTCTAATTGCCAAACATAATGAGTGTAAATATCTTGGCCTATACCTCGACAATAACCTAAATTTCAGCACCCATATCCAACACATAACAAAAAAAGTATCCAAAACGGTGGGGATCCTCTCCAAGATACCATACTACGTGCCGCAAACTGCACTTCTCACCCTATACCATTCACTTATATATCCATACCTCACCTATGCTATCTGTGCTTGGGGTTCAACTTTCAGCAAACACACCTAAAGCCAATAATAACCCAAAAAAAAAGCCGCAGTAAGAATAATCACTAATTCCCATCCCTGGCAACACCCCCCACCCCTTCAATAGTTCTAAACTTACTCCTGTTCAGAACATCCACACTTACTACTGTGCAATCTATAATCTACAGGACCTTAAATTCCCAATATTAAACCTGGGCCTAAAATGCTTTCTTGATAGTTTTTGACAGGATCCACAGTCATAACACAAAACACAAACATCTCTATGACATTCCCGTGTTCGACTAAACCTTTACAAAAATTCAATGTAAATTTTAAAGGACCTAAAATCTGGTACACCCTACCTGAAAACTCTAGAACTGCAGACACATTCATCACTTTCAAAACTACAGTTAGAAAACATTTATCTCCCTGATCCACCCCGACAACTTTAAATACATGATAACCACCTGGTGGTTCACAATTATACTCACCCACTGACTATAAACCCAGAAATACTAACCTTAAAATAATTAATTTCCCAACTAGTCATAAGTTTGCCTATGATACCCCCATATAGACACTTGTATTGTGCCAAACAAAAGCATTCACATTGCTAAACTCACAAATTATGATGTAGTCACTTAGCCTTAATACCATAATCTGTAAGGATTTAATGTTAAGATTTAATCTAAGTCTGCTCGAAATGCCTAGCCATGCTAGGTGTCCTAGTGGCCCCCTCTGTAATTAGTTTTTTTTATAACATTTTAACCACACAATACCCAAAACCTGTAAAACCCACATTGTAACCCTTATAGAGAGGTAAACTTGAATTGAATTGAATTGAATTAAAATAGTAGTATGTCACTGATGTCAGCTGTTACTGTAATACTTTGTACATGTGTTGTAGTAAATAAAGATTTTTATATTATTATTAAATTATTATTATCGTGGGTGGCTAACCGGGGTGTGGAAATTTATTTGGTCCCTAAAGTTCCACAGGACAAAATACGGCGTACAAATGGGGTCCCAGCAAGGCCGTAAGGGAAAGGGCTGAGCTGGTGGCTCTAAATCCACCCAAACAAAAGCTTTTCTCCCCCAGTTGGCGTGGATGGTTAAGCACTTATTAATTTATAGTTTTAAACCCTTCAGGGAAAGTAGGTAGTTTACTTTTTAGTACACTAATATTAGGATTATTGAGGCAACGTAGATAATAATAATGTAGACCTAAGACCTTAACATAGGTAGTAATAGGCCGATAATGTAGGCAAACACTAGGTTAATTTAGCTAGGGAGAACTGGCAGCCCTATTTTTAAATGACGAGGCATGGGTCGGGAGGGATCAGCTGTTCTTCTATGGCCCTACACCACCGGACAAAGACGTGCCGTGAATCAGCAGACAGCGCCCCCCACGTGTCTTCACATATGAGACTTGGGGAAATCTTGGGAGGGCACCCTCGAGTACCGTAGATTTACCTCCTCCGCAGGGCCATACGTAAGAAAAAACCCACTTTCTTAGGATTTCTGGCCAGTGTTTGGGAAATGGTGAGTGAGTTGATCGTAGGCCTGTGTGTAGCTGACAGTGCATGTCCATTTACGTACCAGCGCTTTTGTCAGTCTAGAAGTAGTGTCCATGCCTGGGATAGTTGTATAGGGGGTACGTACCCCCTTGATTAGGAATTTAAGATGCGCAGGTTTAAATAACAATTGAAATATTGCCAGGAATTAAGGCTCCCAGTTGCACGTGGGTTTCTGAGGGGAAGTCCAAAGGGGGGCTAAAGGCTAAGCTTAGGGAAGTTGAAGATCAGGAATATATGCTGCAATACCAAGTAAGTTAATCCTTTATACATGCATGCAGGCGAGTTTCTTGCAACATCAATCATTTGGGGAAAAATCTGTCCTATAGCCACTTGTGAGTCTGAGGTACCGACCTCAGAAACTCGTGTCAAACCCGAGTTTGCCAGGGTAGGGGACTCACCCTTTGGGGGCAGTCCCCAACAAATTTTCACAAAGTGGTCCTTCGAAAACCGTGATGTGGAAAAAGCTAGGTTAAAATTAAAAATAGTAGGCCACAGTTAGGGGAAACCCGTTTAAAAGAGTTTTGGTTAAGTTAGCACACCTAGGCCCAGAGTTACACAGAGGCTAAAGGCCAAGCTGACTTTACACAGAAATTATTTGCAGTAATTTACAGGCGGCCAGGTAGGCTAGAGAAGCTTGTGAATTTATTTACAGTGATTACAAGTAAATCCAGAGTAGGAGACTGTGTGTTAATTACTTACAGTGGATTTGCAAGGGAGCCATGTTAGGCTAGGCTGTGCAATATTTACAACAGTTATCTGTGTGTGTGTGTGTGTGTGTGTGTGTGTGTGTGTGGTGTTGTGTGTGTGTGTGTGTGTTGTGTGTTGTGTGGTGTGGTGTGTGTGGTGGGGTGACTCAACAATCAATATTTGCACCAATAACTCTTACAGTTGTGACCGGGTTTGGAAGGTTGGGGAATTGCTCATTACACTATAATTTGTTCATGATTGTAGCCATGTATAAACGTAAGTAACCATTCTTACAGAATTCATTACCTTTGTAACTTGTGAGCTCATTACCTTTGTACCTAGTCTAGCTATCAAAACTTTGGGGGCCCAGTCCCGGACCCATTACGTACCTCTGTAATCTGTAAATCCTTTGTAACTTGTCCATGATTGTCCCCCAGACCTACCGGAGTTCATACCTTGTAAATTGTGAGTTCATTACCTTGTAAATTGTGAGTTCATTACCTCTGTAACTTGCTCAGCTATCAAAACTTTGGAGCCCAGTCCCTGGACCAATTAGTACTCTGTAATCTTTTGACTACCGCCCACGGGATGGGTATGGGGTGCATAATAAACATATTAAACTAACTAACTTATAGTAGCAAGGACAGATTTAACCTAGCTATTATTTATAGGGAGCTCTAAAGCCAGGTAATTAAGCTATAGCACACTAGTTAGGTTAGGATTTACCTTATCCAACCATCCAAGCTAGACTGAGTAAGCTAGGCCAAGCTGTTTACATACATTACTCATTTACTGTTTCACAAGTTGAATTGTTGAATTTATTTGTGTTAACCAAGGGATTTTAATTTGTATACTGCACTTTTTATTGTGTGATTTTCATTGTCTTTGACTCATCTTAATGTGGGATTTGTGAATTGTACCTGAGACTAAGTTAAGTCCTGTAATTATTTGCTGACATTGTACAGGAAAGTGCTAGGTTAAGCTTTCACATCGATACACATTTTGATTAGGATTTGAGAGCTAACAGTGTTTCATTTTAAGTCAGAGTAGAGTCAGTATAACAAAGGGAATTGTTAAGCTTGTTGAGAAGCCTTGGGGACTCGTTCCCTTCTTACCTAACCCGTGACGTGCTGTGGGGTGGACTGGGTAAAGTACAATTAGTGTCACATCCTCATTAAACTTCGACAATGGGAGATGGAGTTTGGAGGTCTGGTTCAGTGTTAGCAAAATTAAAACGATCAGTAGCAGCATACAAAGGGCATCTGAACAGAATGCGTAACAGGTGCAAGGCTACTTGCCAACGCAGTAACGTAGACTGCGATGATTTGCAAGACTGCTTGAAGAGTTTGGGGGAAAAATGGGAAGCCTATGAACAAGCATTCTCAGCATATGAGCTACAGGCTATTGAGGATAATGAACCCCAGGGCAGTCTTCAGCAGGCTCTGGACGAATTCACTAAGGATGATGTAGATTGTCAATCAGGAGATGAATAAGTGGCCTGGTGGCCTGGTAGCTAAAGCTCCTGCTTCACACACGGAGGGTCCGGGTTCGATTCCCGGCGGGTGGAAACATTTCGACACGTTTCCTTACACCTGTTGTCCTGTTCACCTAGCAGCAAATAGGTACCTGGGTGTTAGTCGACTGGTGTGGGTCGCATCCTGGGGGACAAGATTAAGGACCCCAATGGAAATAAGTTAGACAGTCCTCGATGACGCACTGACTTTCTTGGGTTATCCTGGGTGGCTAACCCTCCGGGGTTAAAAATCCGAACGAAATCTTATCTTATAAGTTAAGTACATTAAAGGCTAGTATTCCGAGGGTGGTGTCGAACACCGCAGGTACCCTAAAGAGCCACACACCTGTCAATATGTTGCCCAGGTTACCCCAGTTGAATTTACCGACATTTGACGGAACCCTAACTGAGTACATTCCTTTCTGGGATCAGTTTAAAGCCCAGATAGATGACAGGAACGATTTGTCAGATGCTGTCAAATTGCAGTATTTGCGGTCGCAGCTCAAAGGTAAAGCCTTAGACCTGGTCCGGCACTACCAGATTACTGACACTAATTACCAACATGCCAAAGACCAATTAGAAGACATGTTTGGCAACACTGAAGAGATAAAGGTGGCCATACTTTATCGGTTGTTGGATCTAGAGGTTTGCCAACATGACCGTCAAAGCCTAGAGAAGTTCCATATTGAAATTATGAGCTTGACAAATAGTTTCAGAGATTTGCATGATGAGGATGATTCAGAATGGGTCCTTAGCCAGGTGATTCAGAGGAAACTGGCTAGCACTACAGTGCATGAGTTGCACTTAAAATATCGGACGAATAGGTTCACGATAAAACAAATTATTGAAGGGTTTAGGGGATCTCATATCTCACCTGAGCGTAGGTCAGGGGGAGAAATTACCTACCAAGGAGAAGTCGGTCAACTTCCCCAGACATTCGAGAGATAGACCTAAACCACCTCCTACTAGGGTCGGCACGTATTATGCCCAGGGCGAGTCCTCCATCCACAGGGTCAAGGGAGAAGCCACTAAAGCGGCCAGTATGAGACAGTGCTTGTTTTGTGAAGAACATGCTAGTTCAGGGTGCTTGAGCTTCACCACCTATCACAAAAGGGTTCAACGACTAAGGGAGTTGAGACTTTGTTTCAAGTGTTGTGGAGAACATTTTGCCAGGGACTGTAGCACCCAACTCAGTGAGTGTCTGGGCTGCCGGAAAGGTAGGCACCACAGTGCACTGTGTCCTAATGACACCAGATCAGCACAAGCTAAGGAGAGCAAACCGCAAGAAAGGTCGGAGATCAAGGACGAGTCGGAAGCAGTGATGAGTGTGGTGAGTGCGGCACCAGGAATTTGTTCTGGTGAGCAGTCTCAAGGTTCGGTGGCCTTGCCCACCATAATGGCGGTGGTTACGAATGGGAAGAAGTCTGAAACGACCCGTTTGTTCTTCGACAGTGGGGCACAGAGATCCTTTATAACAGAGAGTCTAGCAATTAAGTTGAAGCTGAAGACAGGTGGTAAAGTTGACATGAAGTTGGAAGGTTTTGGTGGGGAAGTCCCACGCAGGTCTTATCCAGTAGTCACTGTGACGGTCAGGTTAGCCGGGCATCGATGGGAAAATTTCAGCCTTATAGTGAAGAAGCTGCCCAATATCATTACCACTAAGGGACTGGCCGCAGCAGTCAAACATTTGAGGGAGTTGGGTGTGAAGCTAGCGAAACCAGACATTGCTACAGACAACGTTAGTAATGTAGGAATCTTGGTAGGAGGAGATTACATAGACAAGTTCGTGTCTACGAGAAGGGTTATCAAGGAGGATGTTGGCCTGTACAGGACTCCAGCGGGGTACATCGTAGGAGGCAGGGTACCAGCTCATTTCCCTGCGACCCCGGGAAAGGAGGGCTCCGGTATTACAGTGACTGAGGCTGTACTGGTGATGCGGATTGGGGTACACGAAGACCTGTCAGAGACGCAAGCTGGCATATCTGACAGTGAGCCGGTCCATAAATTATGGGACCTGGATGTAGTAGGGATTAAGGGTGACCAGCTGCCCCCTGAACACGAAGAGATTACTTGAACCATGTGCAGTTCAGGGACGGACAGTACTGGGTGGGACTCCCATGGAAACTGGTACACCCAACGCTGCCCACTAATTTCAAGAAGGCACGGGGTCAGTTGAATTCATTGGTGAACAGCCTGACCAAGAAGGGTCTGGTGGGGAAATATGATGATATTATTAAGGAACAGTTGGCCCTTGGGTTCATTGAGAAAGTGCCTAATGCCAGCCCTGGGGAAAACGCCCATTATCTTCCACACATGGCAGTCACCAAGGAGTCAGTAACCACTCCCATCAGAGTAGTCTTCAACTGCAGCTCACAGGCGAGTCCCCGAGAGCCATCGTTGAACGACTGTCTGCTCACAGGGCCCTCCCTGACGCAGAAATTAGCAGATGTGTTGTTGAGATTCAGGACAGAACAGTATGCCTATGTGGCAGATATTAGCAAAGCCTTCCTACGTATTGGGTTGCAGCCACAAGACAGGGACTACACAAGGTTCTTGTGGTTGGCTAACAGGGAGGTGCCCGAGCGAGGATATGATACCTACAGATTCAGGGCAGTGTTGTTTGGTGCCACTAGTTCACCATTCCTATTACAGGCCACCATAGACTACCACCTTGTGAACTGTAACAGCCCACTTAAAGAATTACTGAAGACCCTATTTTATGTAGACAACATGCAAGGTACCACCTCAGATGAAAGGCTGTTGATGGACATTTACCGAGAGTCTAATCAGGAGATGCTCTCGGCTAACATGCCATTGAGAGAATGGGTGACAAACAATCCAATGTTGCGGGGCATGGTAAAACGTGACTATGCTGGCTACTCAGTACCTGAGGTAACATCGGTGTTGGGACTGGAGTGGGAAATCAAGGAAGACAGACTTAGGCTAAAGAGGAAACCTGATGGGGAAGGGAAGCTGACCAGGAGGTCCTTGCTGAGCAAAGTGCAGACTGCCTTCAATCCTTTGGGTTTGTTGACACCCATCACCATTCAAGGGAGGATGCTAGTGCAACAGACCTGGGAGCTGAACCTAGGTTGGGACGACCCACTACCAGAAACAGTCTGCCAGGAGTGGGATCTGGTTAGCAAAGATCTAGCAGAATTGCATGAGTTCACATTCCCCAGGCCCGTCAGGTGCACCGGGAGGGACTATGACTTGCATGTCTTCTGTGATGCCTCCTCCAGGGCCTATGGGGCAGTGGCGTATTTGGTGGCCAGGAACCAGGTCAGTCTGGCCACCAGTCGTGCGTGGGTCACAGGACCAGTATCACTACAGACACCCCTGAAGGATTGCTCGATCCCAAACTAGAGCTCACGGTGATGTTGCTGGGAGCAAGACTGGGTAAGTACATAGAGGAGGTGTTGAGTAACCTGAGGGTGACACACACCTATGTATGGACAGACTCGGAGGTGGCCTTACAGTGGGTCCAGAAAGACAGGTCTAAGCTCCCCTATGTCAGGAATCGGGTAAAGGAGATATGGGAGCTACAGTCAAATCATCAATTCTGTACGTGCCTACAGATCAAAACCCAGCCGACCTGATAACCTGGAGTTTACCTGGAGAGAGTTCCGGGGGTCAACGCCCCCGCGGCTCGGTCTGTGACCAGGCCTCCTGGTGGATCAGAGCCTGATCAACCAGGCTGTTACTGCTGGCTGCACGCAAACCAACGTACGAGCCACAGCCCGGCTGGTCAGGAATGGACTTTAGGTGCTTGTCCAGTGCCAGCTTGAAGACTGCCAGGGGTCTGTTGGTAATCCCCCTTATGTATGCTGGGAGGCAGTTGAACAGTCTCGGGCCCCTGACACTTATTGTATGGTCTCTTAACGTGCTAGTGACACCCCTGCTTTTCATTGGGGGATGTTGCATCGAGGGGTGACACACAAAAAGCTGAGTAAAAGCGAGATTTGGTTCAAAGGCCCAGACTGGTTGCCAGCAAAGGATTGCTGGCTGGAGGAGAAATTCGGGGAGACAACCAGCAGCATAGTACACTTTGTGGGGGAACCCGACACTGAATTATTTGACCCCAGATGCTACTCCTCTTGGAGGAAACTTATAGGAGTCACGGAAATGGTATTTCGATTTGTTAGGAAGCTGCATGACAAGGTAAGCCAGGGTCGACAGTTGTCTCTCGTGGGTCCCAGAGAATATTGGATAAGGCAGTACCAAAGGGAGAGGTTTCCAGGAGTGCTGGAAGTACTGGCGACAGGGCAGCAGGTTATGGCGTCAGGACATGTGTCCAACGACGACTCAGGGAACAGTAAATTGGTCCACTCATTGGTATTGTTCCTAGATCATGCTGGGCTAATAAGATGCAGGGGAAGAATACAAAACTCTGAGCTCAGCTATGGGGCCAAACATCCAATGTTACTGGGAAAGGAGGGATGGGCGTCAGGGCTATTGATACAAGATGCCCATCAGAGGACCTTACATGGGGGGTTTGGAGATACCCTCACCTGCCTACGTCAGAATTACTGGGTACTGAAGGGCCGAGCTGTCGTCAAAAGGGTGCTAAAGAGTTGCACGGTCTGCCGGCGGTACGATGGGAGGACCCTACCGTACCCGGGTCCACCACCACTGCCTCAGGAGCGGGTACATAGTGACAGGCCCTTTGAGATTGTGGGAATAGACTATACTGGGGCTATCACATTGAAGAACCCAGGAGACGATAGGGTGGGCCCTCAGAAAGTATATGTCTGCCTGTTTACTTGTGCCACTACTCGAGCTGTGCATTTGGAGTTGGCGGAAGATATGTCAATAGAGACTTTCGTGAAGTTGTTCAGGAGGTTTACAGCCAGATTCTCGTGCCGTGATTGATTATCTCGGGCAATGGCACGAGCTTCAGAGCGGCTGATAAAGTTTTCAGGAATCTCAGGGATAACGGAGAAGTACGAGAATACCTGAAGAGAATAGAGTGCGAGTGGAGGTTCATAGCTCCCAGAGTGCCTTGGCAAGGGGGATTCTATGAACGCATGGTGGGCACAGTCAAAGGGTGCATTCAGAAGGTCTTACATGGCAGGAGAGTGAGCTTTGATGAACTGAGGACAGTGTTAGCTGAGATAGAGGCAAGAGTCAATAAAAGGCCTCTGACCTACGTGCAAAATGGGACTGACGAGCAGGAAGCTCTCACCCCCAATCACATGCTGTTTGGAAGGAGGATTGAGCCCTTCCCGGCAATTTTGAGTGAGTCTTCCAAGGAGCTGGATTATTATGGGCCAGATGGTCCTCCCATCAATGAAGAACTGCACAAGAGTCACAACAGACTGGTGAACATCCTAGACAAATGGAACCAGGTGTGGCGCAGGGATTACTTGACAGCCCTGCGGGAACATTTCTATGGAGCAGACCCCGAGGCAAATAAGATGATGCTAAGTGAAGGGGGCCTGGTGCTAGTAGAATCCGAGGCACCCAGGGCATACTGGCCTCTTGGCCTGGTAGTGTCAACCCACCCAGACAAGGCTGGGTGGTTGAGAATGGTGAAGGTGAGAATGAATGGTGTCTAGACTATAAGACCCATCAACAAGATTTTACCTCTCAAGGTCCACACGGTGGGACCGGGACATGAGAAGTTAGACCAGAGGCTGACCGAGCTGAGCGGCCAGACGACCTGTTGAATGGCGCTCAAGTCCAGGGCCCACTGGGAGGGCCTGCGGGAGGCAGACTTGATCTAGACTTAGCGCCTACCTTTGCCGGCGGGAGGATGTGGAAATTTATTTGGTCCCTAAAGTTCCACAGGACAGATACAGCATACAAATGGGGTCCCAGCAAGGCCATAATGGAACGGCTGAGCTGGGTGGCCCTTAAACCCACCCAAACAAAAGCTTTCTCCCCCGAGTTGGCGTGGATGGTAAGCACTTATTAATTTATAGATTTACCCTTCAGGGAAGAAGTAGGTAGTTTACTGTTAGTACACTAATATTAGGATTATTGAGGCAACTGTAGATAATAATAATGTAGACCTAAGACCTTAACATAGGTAGTAATAGGCTGATAATGTAGGCAAACACTAGGTTAAGTTAGCTAGGGAGAACTGGCAGCCCTAGTTTGAATGACGAGGCGTGGGTCTGGGAGGGATCAGCTCGTTCTTCTATGACCATACACCACCTGGACAAGATGTGCCATGATCAGCAGATGGCGCCCCCCACATGTCTTCACATAAGAGACTTGGGGAAATCTGGTAGAGGCACCTCGATGTACTGTAGATGACCTCCGTCAGGCCCATACAGTAAGACAAAACCTTCACTTTCTCTTAGGATTTCTGGCCAGTGTCTGGGGAAAACTGTGAGTGAGTTGATCTGTAGGCCTGTGCGTAGCTGGCAGTGCACGTCCAGTATGTACCAGCGTCCAGGGCCAGATTACCTCATAGGCAAACTAGACATTTGCCTAGGGCTCCGCGCATTTGGGGGCCCCGCGGTCCAAGGGGTTCAGGGGCTCATCCAAGACTGCGCACATGGTGCAAGTGCAAAGGGGTCCCTACCTAAAAAGTTCAAGTGTTTGGAGAGTAAAATTGATTTTCAAAAATTAATCAAAACAAAAATAAATACTGAAGTAAAATAAAATAAAAATAATAAACCTACCTAGATGGCACACTCAACACGCCTTGTTTTCACAGGAAGCTGTGTTTTCCGTAGGGCGAGTATGGGAATTCCTCTCCAATTTTCGTAGTAATTACCGTTACGACTTGTACGTGACAAATTTACTGAAGGTCGTTTGATAGACATTGGTGTCATGGATCAATGTTTGTTTTCACCTCTAAATGTTAAGGGAGGTACCTGATAGGGGTCACTTGCTATAAAGCATGTACCAGTAGACGCATTTTTGGTAAAAATATATAAAAAAAAAACCAAAAAACGCAACTGAATTACAGTTTGTAAGGTTTTAAAAGCACTTTGTCCTTCTAACTAAAGTCTTTATCTTTTCAATAACAGATCTCATGATTGTTCTACATCACTTCCGTCGCAAAATGCCTTTTTCAAGTTGCGACGGAAGTGATGTAAACATCAATTAATTTACTACAATTTAACCGTGTTTACCAGAGTAGGAGCCGATGGAACTAAGCCACAGCGAAAACGTTGGTTGGGCGAAATTTTTGAAAAATTGTCCCTATTCTTAAATCTCAGTCCTTACTATGGTGGGCCATTTAATATCTATGCCATAATGATTAGTTTAGTTTATGAAAATGGTAATATAAGTTACCATTGGCATGTTCTTGACTCGGTTGAATGTTTATTTTATTGGATCAGGAAGGATGTAGTAAAATTAATTATATCCCCAATCACTAACCTAATCTTTGGTAATATAGTTGGGAAATAAATTCCCTTTCTTAACTTTTATTTTTAGTCGCCAAAGGGGGTAAGGGCCATATCCCCCCAAAGACAGAAATAAAATTTTAATAATTAAAAAATTAATAATAATTGATAATAAAAATTGTTTTTGCATGATTAGTACATGATACTCTTAGTAAAGGCAATGTGTGGAACGTTGATTTGTAGCACGAATCCATGAGTTCAAGAAAATGAAGAACAATTCAGAAGAGAACAGAATTAAAGATGGAGAAGTGCAGAAAGGTACAAGGACCATGCTCCCGAAAACAGTTTCTATTTACAGTAACAGTTAGAAAATCTGTAGATACGTCAGATCATACAAACTCTCTTCCATATTTCTACAACAGTTACTTCCTTTTGTCTCCTTTCAATGTTAACGGCATTTATCCAAGGATGTGTCTTAAAAGAAACCTGCCTCAAGCAAGAATCCCAGATTCTCTAGTAATGCTTTCATGCAGAAAATACAACTTCAGAAAACTCTACTGATTTAGGAAATCATCAAGTTTGATGATGGAGTCGTCGTGTTTAAACGCATCATGTTTTATAGGAGCTTGCTTATTTCAGAATACTGTGAAAAGACATGTGGTCACAGGATTTATCTAAAATCTCAGGCAATGTCCCCTAGGAAGGTTCCTTGTGGTGAGGGCTTTGATTTAGGGAATTGTCAGTGCTCCAGTATCCCGATATTAAGCGAATGCTTCACATCCCCCCAGGCGTTTAAATTCTTTCGGAGTTTACGCTTCCCAACTTGATTAAAATAATAATGATAATACTAATCAGGAAAAGTGTACTGTTCAGCATGCAAGCTATTTTCTACCAAAGAAAATATTTACACGGGGTTCATGACTGGAAAAAATTCCTAGCGTTCCGAGGAACATGAAAAAGCACCACTCACAGGAGTTGCATTTTAGCCAGTGTATTTCGTCCCAAGAAAAAAGGCTTTTGGTTCTCATTTGGAAAATAAACTGAAAAAGAGCGCACTTGTTGGAAAAAGTTCTAGAAAGAGTTGTTTGTTAAAATTCTTAGCTCTAAGAGGACTTGCTTTCCGTGGAAAAATGAGATTTTTGGTTCGGAAAACAATGGCAATTTCCTAGGGATCAGAACTGTTAGACAATTCGATCCATTCTTAGCAAATCATGTGTCACGCCTTGAGAATGCAGGAAGAGGCACTGTATCTTACATGTCATCTACTATATGCAGTGAATTTATTGAACTGATGACTAAGAAGGTCCTCAATAACATCATAGCAGCTGTGAAAACTGCAAAATACTTTGCAATAAGTGTAGATTCAACACCAGATATTTCACATACAGATCAATTGACATTCATTGTTCGCTTTGTCGACTCCAGTGGTAAGCCTGTAGAGTGCTTTATAAAATTCATTCCTCTTTCAGGCCATGATGGAGAAACAATGATGAATGTAGTCAAGCCCGTATCAAGCAAATCAACCCACTTGCTGAATATGTGCCCTGCTCAGCACATTCTCTTAATCTTGTTGGGTCATGTGCTGCGGAGTGTTGTGTCGCTGCAGTTTCATTTTTTGGACTTTTACAAGCACTCTTTAATTTTTTCTCTGCTTCAACGCATCGGTGGAGTATACTCAAGTCAACCATTCATGGAGATGTCATCAAATCATTATCAACAAGGTGGTCAGCGCAGCATGATGCAACACATGCTTTGAAAGACAGCTTTGCTGAAATACGTTCTGCTTTGATCCAAATAGCAGAGGATGAAGACCAGACAGCAACTACAAGAAGCGAAGCTTAGCATCAAAATTGGAAGATTTTGAATTGGCCTTACTCTGTGTGCTTTGGGACTGTATACTGGAACGGTTAAATGCCACGAACAAGACACTTCAGAAAATTGAAATTGAAATAGCTACTTGTGCTAACCTCTATGCAGGCTTAGTGGAATTTGTAAGCTCACTTCGCAATAATGAAGCTTTTGAAATGTTTGAAGAGAAAGCTAAACTGCTGGTGAAAGACTACAGTTACCGGGCTGATCATCAGCGATCAAGGAAGAGGAAACGCAATTTTGAAGAGCCAGACAATGAAATTGTGTTGCTACCAAGGCAGAAATGTAAGACAGCTACATACTTCATCATTCTGGATTCACTGATTACAGAATTGGTGAAAAGAAAAGAAATCTACCAGAATCTCAATGACAAGTTTGGATTTCTGTTCAAAATTACTACTATGCCAGATGCAGAATTGAGAGAAGCTGCATTAAAGTTGCAACAACACCTTTCAGCAGATGTTCAGGACACATTTGTTGAAGAAATAGTTCATTTTTCTGGGTATATGAATCAGATTAAAGCTCCACCTGAAAAATGTGCGCCCTCAGCTGCTTTGAAACATTTAAGAAATGCAGGTATCTCAGAAACCTTCCCTAATGTTGACATAGTGTATCGCCTTTACCTAACACTTCCAGCTACTAACTGTGAAGGAGAACGTTCATTTTCTGTTTTGAAAAGAGTGAAAAACCAGTTCCGTTCAACAACGAGCCAAGACAAATTGTGTAACCTAGCCTTGTTGACCATTTACCTGGAGACCTGGAGTTTACCTGGAGAGAGTTTCGGGGGTCAACGCCCCCGCGGCCCGGTCTGTGACCAGGCCTCCTGGTGGATCAGCGCCTGATCAACCAGGCTGTTGCTGCTGGCTGCACGCAAACCCACGTACGAGCCACAGCCCGGCTGATCAGGAACTGACTTTAGGTGCTTGTCCAGTGCCAGCTTGAAGACTGCCAGGGGTCTGTTGGTAATCCCCCTTATGTGTGCTGGGAGGCAGTTGAACAGTCTCGGGCCCCTGACACTTATTGTATGGTCTCTTAACGTGCTAGTGACACCCCTGCTTTTCATTGGGGGGATGGTTGCATCGTCTGCCAAGTCTTTTGCTTTCGTAGTGAGTGATTTTCGTGTGCATTGAGTCTGATCTAACAAGAAATATTGATTTTCAGAATATAATTGATAATTTTGCCAATATGAAATCCAGAAAAAAGTTTATTTAAGAAGTGCCTGTGAATATAAACAATACTTTCTTGAGTTTATATGATTTGATAGTCTTATGCATGATGCAATGATAACAATAATGGTCAGTGATTTATAAAGGGAATAATAGTGCTGTAGTGGTTATGTTGAATATAATAGGTACATGATGTCACTACTTTAATAGCCTAATCTAGTAATACTATGCTGTCTTGAGTTTATTCTCTTTAAAATGCATGATTTAACATGATAGTTATAATGGCTGTTGGTAAATGGTTTTGGTTGTCTTGATGTACTTTCCCTATTAAATTTAATCTAAATAGCCAGAATGTATTTAATTAGACCTTAAACAGGCTCACACCGACCCCCCCCCTCCCCACCCCCAAGCTGGAAGGGGTCACTTCTCTTACCCGTAACTCAAAGGGGCCCCGCCAATCTGAATAGCCTAGGGCCCGGAGACTTCTTAATCCGGCCCTGCCAGCGTCTTTTGTCAGTCTAGAAGCTAGTGTCCGTGCCTGCATAGTTGTACTAGGGGATACATACCCCCTTGGATATAGGAATTTCTGAGGTGCAGGCAGGTCACTAATAACGATTGAATATTGCAGGAATTAAGGCTCCCGGTTGCACGTGGTTTCTGAGGGGAAGTCCAAAGGGGCTAAAGCTAAGCTTAGAGAAGTGAAGATCAGGATATATGCTGCAACACCAAGTAAGTTAGTCCTTTATACGTGCATGCAGGCGAGTTTCTTGCAACATCATTTGTGAAAATCTGTCCTATAAGCCACTTGTGAGGCTGAGGTACCGACCTCAGAACTCGGTGTCAACAGAGTTTGCCAGGGTAGGCGACTCACTTGGAGGCAGTCCAGACAAATTTTCACACTGGGGTTAAATATCCGAATGAAATTTTATAATATATATATAAATATATATATATATATATATATATATATATATATATATATATATATATATATATATATATATATATATTATATTATGGGGCCCAAGATCGCAGTGGAATAAGTCACTGACTATTTTGAGTTATCTCAGGTAATCTACTGATATGTATGATTATTAATGTAACTGTTTATGTGTGCTTGTACCTGGATAAACTTACTTAATATATATGTTTAATATCAATATAATTTCAGATAGACTCCAGCTCTAGTGCTCATTGTGGCACTTATAGCCGCCCATAAGTGGAGAAAAACGATCTGAGGGAAAACATTTGTCTTCTGAAATCATTTGAATATTCCACTTCTCCGACCACCCCATCTTTTAATTGTACAATTAATTGTACAATTTAATATACAATTAATTGTACAATTTATTGTACAATTTATTGTACAATTACAATTTATTGTACAATTTGTTTACCTAAAAACATGACTGCTAGGCTTTATGGCTGTGATTGGCTGGCTGGCGGCCTGGTGAACGCTGATTGGTTCTCATGTCAGCCTGGTGGAGTGTGATTGGCTGAATCATTTTGAACGGTGTGAGCGGCGTCTGGGGCGGCTGTGTGCTACTGTACACACATCTCTCTCTCTTATTTTACTGTAATAACCTTAATTACAACCACCATGTTCGCCAAGGCCAAGTTGAAGAGGTTCAACGAGGAAGTAGGTAAGTTAATATGTCCAAGTATACCTCAGTACATGTGTATATACCTGTGTATACCAGCTGGTGTCCTGGGATACCGTCGTCATCACTACAATATTTATGTATTATTAAAGTTACTTTAACCTGTCACCTAATTTTCATGGCCTCAGTGGCTTCCTTAAGTCTTAATTACTGATGGAAATACCTCACCAATTTTGACATTTTTGGGGGTTATAATAAATTTACATTTGTGATATTTGTACTTGTGTGTACCTGTACTTAACATATTTACTTATCTACTTGTTTGCTTACCTACTTGTTTGCTTACCTACTTGTTTGCTTACCTACTTGTTTACTTACCTACTTATTTACTTATCTACTTGTTTACTTATCTACTTGTTTACTTACCTACTTGTTTACTTATCTACTTGTTTACTTATCTACTTGTTTACTTACCTACTTTACTTACCTACTTGTTTACTTACCTACTTGTTTACTTACCTACTTGTTTACTTACCTACTTGTTTACTTACCTACTTGTTTACTTACCTACTTGTTTACTTACCTACTTGTTTACTTACCTACTTGTTTACTTACCTACTTGTTTACTTACCTACTTGTTTACTTTACTTACCTACTTGTTTACTAGCCTTATTTACATATTTACTTGCATACTTATTTACTTACATATTTACTTACATACATATTTACTTACATATTTACTTACATACATATTTACTTATTTACTTTACTACTTATTTACTTACCTAATTATTTACTTATTTACTTACATATTTACTTACACACTTATTTACTTATTTTCTTACATATTTATTTACTTAGTTTTATTTGCTTAGTTTTGATAGTAATAAATATTTACTTAATTCATGGTGAAATTTAAGGTTTATATATCATATTGTTTGATGCCTGACTCGATGTTGATCCAGGGAACTGGAGCTGCCTGTAACTTGTAGTTATATGTGATTACCACAGTAATGGTTCGTGGCTCAGATGGTAGCGTATTGGTGTGTTGGCTGGACCACCAGGGTTCGAACCCCTGACAGGTGTAGAGGTTAAGTCATGTTAGCTAACACCTGCTGGTACTTCACCTAGCAGTGTTAGTTTTTAGCAAACACCTGGCACTTCACCTAGCAGTGTTAGTTGTTAGCTAACACCTGCTGGCACTTCACCTAGCAGTGTTAGTTGTTAGCTAACACCTGCTGGCACTTCACCTAGCAGTGTTAGTTGTGTTAGCTAACACCTGCTGGCACTTCACCTAGCAGTGTTAGTTGTGTTAGCTAACACCTGCTGGCACTTCACCTAGCAGTGTTAGTTGTGTTAGCTAACACCTGCTGGCACTTCACCTAGCAGTGTTAGTTGTGTTAGCTAACACCTGCTGGCACTTCACCTAGCAGTGTTAGTTGTGTTAGCTAACACCTGCTGGCACTTCACCTAGCAGTGTTAGTTGTGTTAGCTAACACCTGCTGGCACTTCACCTAGCAGTGTTTGTTGTGTTAGCTAACACCTGCTGGCACTTCACCTAGCAGTGTTAGTTGTGTTAGCTAACACCTGCTGGCACTTTCACCTGCAGTGTTAGTTGTGTTAGCTAAACCTGCTGGCACTTCCCTAGCAGTGTTAGTTGTGTTAGCTAAAACCTGCGGCAACTTCACCCAGCAGTGTTAGTTGTGTTAGCTAACACCTGCTGGCACTTCACCTAGCAGTGTTAGTTGTGTTAGCTAACACCTGCTGGCACTTCACCTAGCAGTGTTTAGTTGGGGTTAGCTAACACCTGCTGGGACTTCACCTAGCAGTGTTAGTTGTGTTAGCTAACACCTGCTGGCACTTCAAATAGCAGTGTTAGTTGTGTTAGCTACACTGCTGGGACCTTCACCTAGCATGTTAGTTTGTTAGCTAACAACCTGCTGGCACTTCACCTAGCAGTGTTAGTTGTGTTAGCTAACACCTGCTTTGGGACTTCACCTAGCAGTGTTAGTTGTGTTAGCTAACACCTGCTGGCACTTCACCTAGCAGTGTTAGTTGTGTTAGCTAACACCTGCTGGCACTTCACCTAGCAGTGTTAGTTGTGTTAGCTAACACCTGCTGGCTCTTCACCTAGCAGGTTCACAGGAGGTTCAGTATACATTGTCACTCAGGTTAAATGTGATGGTAGTAATGTTTAAATCTTGAGTTTGAAATGTTTTATTGATGTAGGTCCCTCTTTGGGGTCCCTGTGTTGTCTGTAGGGCCCTGTTTGGGGCCCCTGTGTTTGTAGGTACCTGTTTGGGGCCCTCGTGTTTGTAGGTGCCTGTTTGTGGCCCTCGTGTTGTCTGTAGGTGCCTGTTTGGGGCCCTCGTGTTGTCTGTAGGTGCCTGTTTGGGGCCCTCGTGTTTGTAGGTGCCTGTTTGGGGCCCTCGTGTTGTCTGTAGGTGCCTGTTTGGGGCCCTCGTGTTGTCTGTAGGTGCCTGTTTGGGGCCCTCGTGTTGTCTGTAGGTGCCTGTTTGGGGCCCCGTGTTGTCTGTAGGTGCCTGTTTTGGGGCCCTCGTGTTGTCTGTAGGTGCCTGTTGGGGCCCTCGTGTTGTTCTGTAGGTGCCTGTTTGGGGCCCTCGTGTTGTCTGTAGGTGCCTGTTTGGGGCCCTCGTGTTGTCTGTAGGTGCCTGTTTGGGGCCCTCGTGTTTGTAGGTGCCTGTTTGGGGCCCTCGTGTTGTCTGTAGGTGCCTGTTTGGGGCCCTCGTGGTTGTCTGTAGGTGCCTGTTTGGGGCCCTCGTGTTGTCTGTAGGTGCCTGTTTTGGGGGCCCCCGTGTTGTCTGTAGGTGCCTGTTTGGGGCCCTCGTGTTGTCTGTAGGTGCCTGTTTGGGGCCCTCGTGTTGTCTGTAGGTGCCTGTTTGGGGCCCTCGTGTTGTCTGTAGGTGCCTGTTTGGGGCCCTCGTGTTGTCTGTAAAGGGGCCTGTTTGGGGGCCCCCGTGTTGTCTGTAGGTGCCTTTTGGGGCCCTCGTGTTGTCTGTAGGTGCCTGTTTTTGGGGGCCCCGTGTTGTCTGTAGGTGCCTGTTTGGGGCCCTCGTGTTTTCTGTAGGTGCCTGTTTGGGGCCCTCGTGTTGTCTGTAGGTGCCTGTTTGGGGCCCTCGTGTTGTCTGTAGGTGCCTGTTTGGGGCCCTCGTGTTGTCTGTAGGTGCCTGTTAGGGGCCCTCGTGTTTGTAGGTGCCTCTTTGGGGCCATCGTGTTGTTTGTAGGTGCCTGTTTGGGACCATCGTGTTGTTTGTAGGTGCCTGTTTGGGGCCATCGTGTTGTTTGTAGGTTACTGTTTGGGACCATCGTCTTGTTTGTAGGTGCCTGTTTGGGGCCATCGTCTTGTTTGTAGGTGCCTGTTTGGGGCCATCGTCTTGTTTGTAGGTGCCTGTTTTTGGGGGCCCTCGTTTGTTTGTAGGGGCCTGTTTGGGACCATCGTGTTGTTTTTAGGTTTCCTGTTTGGGCCATCGTGTTGTTTGTAGGTGCCTGTTTGGGGCCATCGTGTTGTTTGTAGGTGCCTGTTTGGGGCCATCGTGTTGTTTGTAGGTGCCTGTTTGGGGCCATCGTGTTGTTTGTAGGTGCCTGTTTGGGGCCATCGTGTTTGTAGTTGCCTGTTTGGGGCCATCGTGTTGTTTGTAGGTGCCTGTTTGTGTTGTGGTTCCTCTTCATTATATAGAAATCTACTTAGATGAATTTGAAGCTGATGCCAACATTGTGTAGTGGTGAGAGCACTTTAATTAAGTTCATTTATTTAGGTACAGGTACAAATAAATAGTTACACAAATTATCATACATAGTGACATGTATAAATTACCAAAGATAACCAAAAAAAAAAAAAAAAGTCGGTGATGTATTTCCATTGGCATTCCTGTTTTTCCATTGGGGTTCTTGTGGGAATAGGATTCTTCCCATGCATTAGTCTTCCCTTTTTAATTATTCGGTATTTTTAAAATTTTTT
>NC_069458.1:31850301-31907845 GCF_026875155.1 Cherax quadricarinatus | reverse complement strand
GGTCGGTTGCCGTGTTCCTCCCTTAAGTCAATGTGACCTGACCTGACTAGGTTGGGTGCATTGGCTTAAGCCGGTAGGAGACTTGGACCTGCCTCGCATGGGCCAGTAAGCCTTCTGCAGTGTTCCTTCGTTCTTATGTTCTTATGAAAAGCGGAGCCTGCCTGTATATATGCTGGCTTACAAAAAATTAAAGTGAAGCATTTGCCATATGCTTGGTGAGTGCGCTAGCAACCGAGCTAGAGCACTCGGCTCATGCACTCAGGTCCGGCTGCAAACATTACAACGTGTTTCTATACGACACCTACTGTCCCTGTTCACCTATCAGTAAAATGGGTACCTGGGTGTTAGTCGACTGGTGTGGGTAGCTTCCTGGAACAGAACTGACCTAATTTACCCGAAATACTCTCCTTCTATATAGTGTCATTGATGTCAGCTAGGCCTGTATACCTTGTACATGTACTTGTAGAAATAAAGGTACTATTATTATTAAGATATGAAAACGGTAGATTGATTTCAACAAGTACATACAAGAGAAATATTAAAAGGTAAACAACATAAAATACAAAAGCACAAGTAATGGATAGAAGGTAAATAATGGTGAAATATTTTTAGAAAAGACTATTTTTTTTTTGTTGTAGCACTTGCATAAGTGACTCACAGCAACCAGTTAAACACTATCAACAAAACAAGTGTATCAACAACACACTGCAAGATGAGAAGCATCATCCAGTATATATAAAGCAAGACAGTTAAGTATGGGTAAACTAGATAACATGCAATAATTTGAAAGACTTCAAATCCCAATCTGCTACAATCACGTCCATTAAAAACTACTTTAAAACTATGGTTAGGTAAGATTCGTCAGGAAACAGGACACGTGTTCACCTGACGCGGGTCATGTTAGTCACATGACCCGCTGCTGGAGCTCTCGCCCTTCAATATAAACAATACCTGAACAATAAAATAAAAACCATACTCAACATTACTTTCTGCTTTAAGTACTTCCGCTGCAGAAACTTTTTACTACTGATCCATGGGTTCATAATATAGTATCAAGCAATAATATATCAATCATTTAAGGAGGGTCATGTATACACCTCTCAGTGTATACATGACCATCTGGTTAACAAGTCCTGAGGGTCATGTATACACCTCTCAGTGTATACATGACCATCTGGTTAACAAATCCTGCAAGTCTCACCACATTCTTATTTACGTATTAATGTAAACACTAAATATTGACTCACATTACCTCTATCATGTGCAGGGATAACAAGAGGATGTGCAGGGATAACAAGAGGATGTGCAGGGATAACAAGAGGATGTGCAGGGATAACAAGAGGATGTGCAGGGATAACAAGAGGATGTGCAGGGATAACAAGAGGATGTGCAGGGATAACAAGAGGATGTGCAGGGATAACAAGAGGATGTGCAGGGATAACAAGAGGATGTGCAGGGATAACAAGAGGATGTGCAGGGATAACAAGAGGATGTGCAGGGATAACAAGAGGATGTGCAGGGATAACAAGAGGATGTGCAGGGATAACAAGAGGATGTGCAGGGATAACAAGAGGATGTGCAGGATAACAAGAGGATGTGCAGGGATAACAAGAGGATGTGCAGAGATAACAAGAGGATGTGCAGGGAAAACAAGAGGATGTGCAGGGATAAAAGAGGATGTGCAGGGATAACAAGAAGATGTGCAGGGATAACAAGAGGATGTGCAGGGATAACAAGAGGATGTGCTGGGATAACAAGAAGATAGCATCTTACTCATCAAGAAGATAGCATCTTACTCATCAAGAAGATAACATCTTACTCATCAAGAGGATAGCATCTTACTCATCAAGAAGATAGCATCTTACTCATCAAGAGGATAGCATCTTACTCATCAAGAAGATAGCATCTTACTCATCAAGAGGATAGCATCTTACTCATCAAGAAGATAGCATCTTACTCATCAAGAGGATAGCATCTTACTCATCAAGAGGATAGCATCTTACTCATCAAGAGGATAGCATCTTACTCATCAAGAAGATAGCATCTTACTCATCAAGAGGATAGCATCTTACTCATCAAGAAGATAGCATCTTACTCATCAAGAAGATAGCATCTTACTCATCAAGAGGATAACATCTTACTCATCAAGAGGATAACATCTTACTAATCAAGAGGATAACATCTTACTCATCAAGAGGATAGCATCTTACTCATCAAGAGGATAGCATCTTACTCATCAAGAAGATAGCATCTTACTCATCAAGAGGATAACATCTTACTCATCAAGACAGCATCTTACTCATCAAGAGGATAGCATCTTACTCATCAAGAGGATAGCATCTTGCTCATCAAGATAGCATCTTACTCATCAAGAAGATAGCATCTTACTCATCAAGAGGATAACATCTTACTCATCAAGAAGATAGCATCTTACTCATCAAGAGGATAACATCTTACTCATCAAGAAGATAGCATCTTACTCATCAAGAGGATAGCATCTTACTCATCAAGAGGATAACATCTTACTCATCAAGATAGCATCTTACTCATCAAGAGGATAGCATCTTACTCATCAAGAGGATAACATCTTACTCATCAAGAAGATAGCATCTTACTCATCAAGAGGATAGCATCTTACTCATCAAGAGGATAACATCTTACTCATCAAGAAGATAGCATCTTACTCATCAAGAGGATAGCATCTTACTCATCAAGAGGATAACATCTTACTCATCAAGAAGATAGCATCTTACTCATCAAGAGGATAGCATCTTACTCATCAAGAGGATAGCATCTTGCTCATCAAGATAGCATCTTACTCATCAAGAAGATAGCATCTTACTCATCAAGAGGATAACATCTTACTCATCAAGAAGATAGCATCTTACTCATCAAGAGGATAACATCTTACTCATCAAGAAGATAGCATCTTACTCATCAAGAGGATAGCATCTTACTCATCAAGAGGATAACATCTTACTCATCAAGATAGCATCTTACTCATCAAGAGGATAGCATCTTACTCATCAAGAGGATAACATCTTACTCATCAAGAAGATAGCATCTTACTCATCAAGAGGATAGCATCTTACTCATCAAGAGGATAACATCTTACTCATCAAGAAGATAGCATCTTACTCATCAAGAGGATAGCATCTTACTCATCAAGAGGATAACATCTTACTCATCAAGAAGATAGCATCTTACTCATCAAGAGGATAACATCTTACTCATCAAGAAGATAGCATCTTACTCATCAAGAGGATAGCATCTTACTCATCAAGAGGATAACATCTTACTCATCAAGAAGATAGCATCTTACTCATCAAGAGGATAGCATCTTACTCATCAAGAAGATAACATCTTACTCATCAAGATAACATCTTACTCATCAAGAAGATAGCATCTTACTCATCAAGAGGATAGCATCTTACTCATCAAGAGGATAACATCTTACTCATCAAGATAGCATCTTACTCATAAAGAGGATAGCATCTTACTCATCAAGAGGATAACATCTTACTCATCAAGAAGATAGCATCTTACTCATCAAGAGGATAGCATCTTACTCATCAAGAGGATAACATCTTACTCATCAAGAAGATAGCATCTTACTCATCAAGAGGATAGCATGTTACTAATCAAGAGGATAACATCTTACTCATCAAGAAGATAGCATCTTACTCATCAAGAGGATAGCATCTTACTCATCAAGAGGATAGCATCTTACTCATCAAGAAGATAGCATGTTACTCATCAAGAAGATAGCATCTTGCTCATCAAGAAGATAGCATCTTACTCATCAAGAAGATAGCATCTTACTCATCAAGAAGATAGCATCTTGCTCATCAAGAAGATGGCATCTTGCTCATCAAGAAGATAGCATATTACTCATCAAGAAGATAGCATCTCACTCATCAAGAAGATAGCATCTTACTCATCAAGAAGATAGCATCTTACTCATCAAGAAGATAGCATCTTACTCATCAAGAGGATAGCATCTTACTCATCAAGAGGATAACATCTTACTCATCAAGAAGATAGCATATTACTCATCAAGAAGATAGCATCTCACTCATCAAGAAGATAGCATCTTACTCATCAAGAAGATAGCATCTTACTCATCAAGAGGATAAAATCTTACTCATCAAGAAGATAGCATCTTACTCATCAAGAAGATAGCATCTTACTCATCAAGAAGATAGCATCTTACTCATCAAGAAGATAGCATCTTGCTCATCAAGAAGATAGCATCTTGCTCATCAAGAAGATAGCATCTTACTCATCAAGAAGATAGCATATTACTCATCAAGAAGATAGCATCTTACTCATCAAGAAGATAGCATCTTACTCATCAAGAGGATAAAATCTTACTCATCAAGAAGATAGCATCTTACTCATCAAGAGGATAAAATCTTACTCATCAAGAGGATAAAATCTTACTCATCAAGAGGATAACATCTTACTCATCAAGAGGATAACATCTTACTCATCAAGAAGATAGCATCTTACTCATCAAGAAGATAGCATCTTACTCATCAAGAGGATAACATCTTACTCATCAAGAAGATAACATCTTACTCATCAAGAAGATAGCATCTTACTCATCAAGAGGATAACATCTTACTCATCAAGAAGATAACATCTTACTCATCAAGAGGATAACATCTTACTCATCAAGAAGATAACATCTTACTCATCAAGAAGATAACATCTTACTCATCAAGAGGATAGCATCTTACTCATCAAGAGGATAACATCTTACTCATCAAGAAGATAGCATCTTACTCATCAAGAAGATAGCATCTTACTCATCAAGAAGATAACATCTTACTCATCAAGAAGATAGCATCTTACTCATCAAGAGGATAACATCTTACTCATCAAGAAGATAACATCTTACTCATCAAGAGGATAACATCTTACTCATCAAGAGGATAACATCTTACTCATCAAGAAGATAACATCTTACTCATCAAGAGGATAGCATCTTACTCATCAAGAAGATAACATCTTACTCATCAAGAAGATAACATCTCACTCATCAAGAAGATAACATCTTACTCATCAAGAAGATAACATCTTACTCATCAAGAGGATAGCATCTTACTCATCAAGAAGATAACATCTCACTCATCAAGAAGATAACATCTTACTCATCAAGAAGATAACATCTCACGGCGCGCATAACGGAGATAAAACACCTCAATTACTGGGAGTGCTTGAGGTTCCTGAACCTGTATTCCCTGGAACGCAGGAGGGAGAGATACATGATTATATACACCTGGAAAATCCTAGAGGGACTAGTACCGAACTTGCACACGAGAATCACTCACTACGAAAGCAAAAGACTTGGCAGACGATGCACCATCCCCCCAATGAAAAGCAGGGGTGTCACTAGCACGTTAAGAGACCATACAATAAGTGTCAGGGGCCCGAGACTGTTCAACTGCCTCCCAGCACACATAAGGGGGATTACCAACAGACCCCTGGCAGTCTTCAAGCTGGCACTGGACAAGCACCTAAAGTCAGTTCCTGATCAGCCGGGCTGTGGTTCGTACGTTGGATTGCGTGCAGCCAGCAGTAACAACCTGGTTGATCAGGCTCTGATCCACCATGAAGCCTGGTCAAAGACCGGGCCGCGGGGGCGTTGACCCCCGAGAGTTCTCTCCACGTAAACTCCAGGTTACTCATCAAGAGGATAGCATCTTAGTCAAGAGGATAGTGATAAATCAATATAAAACACAGAGTGGAAGGGATACAAGAGTGCGACTAATGCTACAGTCATTGGTAAAAAAAAAAAAAAAAAAAAAAAAAAAAAAAAAAAAAAAAAAAAAAAAAAAAAAAAAAAAAAAAAAAAAAAAAAAAAAAAAAAAAAAGAGAGAGAGAGAGAGAGAGAGAGAGAGAGAGAGAGAGAGAGAGAGAGAGAGAGAGAGAAACAAATTATTGAGGATGAGACACGTGCTCCTGTAGTTACAAATAGGTAATTAAAAACACTGATAGATAATTAATTTTCTCATTCACTGTGCTAATGTACAATAAATAATTCTGAGCCAATAATTTACCATGACCATCCCAAATATTTTCATAAAACCATAATATCAGAAAATAAATTGTTAATATGTAAACACAATACATTAATGAAATTAATAGCATCAATGTGATATACCTACACACCAAAATTAATAGCATCAATGTGATATACCTTTATTATTATTAAAGATTCGCCGGTAATTCTCCCGGCCCGGGCCTTTTCCAAGTGGTGGCCCGGCCTTGGCTCCCTCTTTAGGGAGTGTCTGAGACCTAAGTCTCCCATGGGAGGAGGCACAAGTACCCTCTCATCTTTGGGACCAACTGTCCCCTCTGGTCTGCCATCCCCGCCCCAGGGGAGCTAATGGGAATGCCAGTGTTTTGAGCTGTAAGCTCGGGCTCAGGCACCTACCCTACCCTAGAAGGGCTGGGCATGGTGTCAATGTGATATACCTACACACCAAAATCATAGCATCAGAAAATAAGTCCAATGATTTGGTGCAATATAATACACTACAAGTTTTTCATCCAGAATTGTTTTAAAGGGAAACAATATACAGTATGAAACTGAGATTCTTTAAATCTAAAGGAGACAAGTCTGATAAAAAATGTAAAACTTTTTTAAAGACTATAAACCAGAGAAAAACTGCACTTACATGGTAACCACATTGAACTGTTGTGTCTGTCGGGGTAACTCAAGTGCTTCACACTGAGAATTCTTTCTCAGAACAGCCTGACTCTTTCCTGTAAAACAGTACATTAAAATGGTTAGGAAGAAAAGATATTCACACATCTTAGATGCGTGTTAAGTTTTTCTAATAAAAATTATTTATAATTAAATGATCACTGCCTGAAACATCATATTTAATATCTTCCAGAATTTAATACAGTATTGTTAGACTTGTGCATAATATTTCACATACAGTACATCTTTTTAACAAACCGGCCATATCCTACCTAGGCTGGGCGACATAAAAAGAAAAACAAAAATTTCTTATTGAATTTAGTAATACATGTATATGCAGGAGAAGGGGTTTTTACAGTACAACTATATGTACTCCTTAATTTAACACTTTGGAAATACAGAACAAAATCTGCTGGGTCAGTTGATTTAGATTCAATGGAGAGAGTGCTGGTTAAAGAATTGACTAGCAAAAAATAATATTGTATCTAGTATATGGTACCACAATCATCACTTGTCACCCAGCCACTACCCCTCATTAGTTGTGTATATACTGTAGAAAGTTTTCTGTCTTTAGCTGTCTTTTCAGTCTTTAGCTGGCAATATTATACCTCAAACTTGTTTGAAATCTAATACAATATGAAAAGGTGGCTAAAGCTCCCGCTTCACACACAGAGGGCCCGGGTTCGATTCCCAGCAGGTAGAAACATTTCGACACGTTTCCTTACACCTGTTGTCCTGTTCACCTAGCAGCAAATAGGTACCTGGGTGTTAGTCGACTGGTGTGGGTTGCATCCTGGGGGACAAGATTGAGGACCACAATGGAAATAAGTTAAACAGTCCTCGATGACGCACTGACTTTCTAGGGTTATCCTGGGTGGCTAACTCTCCGTGGTTAAAAATACGAACGAAATCTTATCTTATCTCTTAATTGCACACAAAGCATACCTATTTCAGCAGAAATCCTTTCACTTTTTATTAAGATAAGATACACTACATTTTACAAGTTTAAAGCAACGGCTATGTTTACCAAACATAATCATGCAGGATGGTTTTTCTTGTCATACTACATCACACAGGATGGGTTTTCAAATAAATTAAAGAAACCTGTCATCTATGACCATAATTTTTAATGGGGTGAACCAGTAAGCCAGTGGAAGGCCTCGGTCAAATGACCAAAAGGTCCAACGGCGGGTCATCAACTAAGACACGCGTCAGTAAACACTTGCCAGGGCTCAACATGGCAGGTTGTGTAGCGGGCTAGCTGCGGGATTTTCAAGGATAGCTCCTGGTCAAAGAGGCTGACCAGGTCCCTACTTAACAGAACTCAGTGTGAATGCTTTGAGAAGATACCAGAGCAGCGAACGGACATCCCAGTGCATCGTTTCAGCGTAAATAGTTGAAGTGTTGTGCAGTTTCAGAGGATTTGGTGTTGTCGAGTCAGGACCAGTCAGCGCCTCCCCCCCTCTCCGCTGGGGGGGAGGGCGTGTGTAGTAAACAGTGACCCTCTCATAACGCCTCACACCTGCGCGTCTCCCCCGCCTCACCCACCCAACTCCCAGCGCCACCCCATCTGTAGAGGGTACTTCTCCCCTAACCCACGATGTCAGCGATGGCACTGCAGGGAGTGCCGGGCTCACAGGAACTTCCACTACAGGGACAGCATCGTGGAGTTCGACCGCGAGGCAGCTGTCAGGTGTGCCACAGGCAGTGTGTACTCAGTTCCTCAAGCTTCAACATCCGTGCACACGAGGGCCTGGGATCTTCAGTCAACTTGGCGTCCACCAGGACGCTGACATGTCCCTAGGACAGCTCTCCATCGGGCTGCTAACGGAGTCACTGGCTTCTTGGACCTCTTGGGGAGGGTCGATGGTGCTCGTGCAAGCAGCAGATCCCGGGGCAACTTGCTGCTGTTTGCAATGGCTGTCTACCGAGGAAAGACAGGCACCTAGCAACATCTGTTGTTGGGGCAATGGATGAATTCCCTGCTGTTTGTTAACTGCTCATTACTCTGTAATTTGTCTATGATTGTAATCATGTGATAACGTGTTTATCATTCATTACCTTTGAAACTTGTCATGATTTTGACCAGCTCTACCTGGAGCTCATTACCTTTGTAAATTCTCATGATTAATGTGTTTATGATTCATTACCTTTGCAATTATTCATGAGTGTGACCAGCTCTACCTGGAGCTCATTACCTTTGTAACTTGGTCATGATTATGACCAGATCTAGTTCATTACCATTGTAACTTGCTCAGCTATCAAAACTTTGGAGTCCAGTCCCTGGACCAATTATGTACCTCTGTAATCTTTTGACTACCGCCCACAGGATGGGTATGGAGTGCATAATAAACATATTAAACTAACTAACTAAAAGTAAACACTTGTCCTGTTTCCTGACGAACCTTACCTAGCCTAACCGAAACCTGTCAGTTCTAGAGAAAGGAAGCCTTCAGTAGAACTATGAGGATGCTCTCACGCATTTCCATTATGAGTTCAATAATTATGTGAGCTTAAAACATTTCCTTCCAACAGGGTTGAAGTTACTTTTATATGGGATTATCATGTTAGATGACTTAACACACAAATTTAGGGAAAAGATTGATGAAATAATTTGCACACACACACACAGGACCAGGAGCTATGAATCGACCCCTGCAACCACAATTAAATGAGTACACAAAAGTCCTATTCTTAAATTCAATCCATTCATTCTGGGCCAAAATTATTTTTTTCCTCCAGAAAATCCTCCTCTCTTCCTCTATCTCTTACCGTTTACCTGGAGAGAATTCCGGGGTTCAACGCCCCAGCGGCCCGGTCTGTGACCAGGCCTGTTAGGTAAGACACATATGCAACAGTTAGGTATCTTTATTATGAAACGTTTCGCCTACACAGTAGGCTTCTTCAGTCAAGTACAAAAAAGTTGATAGAAGCAGAAGATACTTGAAGACGATGTAATCAGTCCATCACCCTTAAAGTTTTGAGGTGGTCAGTCCCTCAGTCTGGAGAAGAGCATTGTTCCATAGTATGAAACAATATGGAGAAGAAGTGACAGGATGGAGCTTTTTATAGCGCCAAGAGGTGAGACGTAGGCCACTAGGAGAGGTAAGAACTCAGATGTTGAGAGGTCAGGTCCCTCTCAAATCCAGCCCCTCTCACTAGTGGAAGTTGTCGAAGTTGATTGCAGGTCTGTACCAAGATACCCTTGTGTTGCAGTGTCTGACAGATTGAACATTAAAAATGGTATAAAATACCGACAGGTTGTTAGGTAAGACACATATGCAACAGTTAGGTATCTTTATTATGAAACGTTTCGCCTACACAGTAGGCTTCTTCAGTCAAGTACAAAAAAGTTGATAGAAGCAGAAGATACTTGAAGACGATGTAATCAGTCCATCACCCTTAAAGTTTTGAGGTGGTCAGTCCTCAGTCTGGAGAAGGTATTGTTCCATAGTATGAAACAATATCTCTTCTCCAGACTGAGGGACTGACCACCTCAAAACTTTAAGGGTGATGGACTGATTACATCGTCTTCAAGTATCTTCTGCTTCTATCAACTTTTCTGTACTTGACTGAAGAAGCCTACTGTGTAGGCGAAACGTTTCATAATAAAGATACCTAACTGTTGCATATGTGTCTTACCTAACAACCTGTCGGTATTTTATACCATTTTAATGTTCAATGTGACCAGGCCTCATGGTGGGTCAGGGCCTGATCAACCAGGCTGTTACTGCTGGCTAGTAATGACCCTCGTATTGTAGATAGTCTTAATGACCCTCGTGTAGTAGATAGTCTTTTTAGTATGATAATAAGATGTTATCGCCCATTATAGAATAATAAGAAAATATTATAACCTTTATATTATAATAATAAGTAAAAAAACCCCCAATGGAAATAAGTCACTGACTTTTTTGGGTTATCCCAGGTTCTTTTACACATATGCTGCTATGTATGATAATTATGTAACTGTTTTTTCTTTATACCTGAAAAAACTTACTTATTTAAGAAATATGGTAAGAATTATAAAAAAAAACAAGAGCACTGGAAATTCTTACTCATTAAGACAGGATTAAAATATTAATAGGTCACATAGAAACCTAAGGAAAATGAGATTGATTAGAACAAGAGGGCAGTTTTAAACTGCTAGGAAGTAAACAACAACATTTATAGCACAGTAATTTTACCTCAAGTGAGCATAATTTACTATACATTTTTTCTTCACAAAGAAAGGTTGATAGTAAAAAGTGCTACATGGGGAAGGTAGTGTATAAACATACTGCAAACAATTTAAGTTTTTATACAATTATATAAAATAGGACACCATAAGCACATAACGAGCATAAAATAATCAAACCTTTTAATTCAGTAATTAAATGAGCGAAGGCCAACAAGAAGAGATCTTGCTCCTGCTACAGGCTACTGCTAATTCTGTTTTGCGGGGGCACATGCCTTCCATGAAGCTTTTCAATGCCATCGATCTACAATAGATATGATTAAAATAAACATCAGATTTATAAGAAGTACCATGGTCTAATTTCAATTTTTAAGTACATTATTCTGGTTATTAAAACTACATAACCTAGTCATATGTGGGAAAACATACTGGCAGGTTCCCCTGCTGTTCTTAATTATACCCATTCTTCATTTATTCAGGGCTTTCTATTTATATTTTTCACTATTCATCTTAACCTAATACCTGGAGGATGTTCCGGAGTTCAACGCTACTGCGGCATGGTCCATGACTAGGACTCGCGGTGGATCAGGGCCTGATCAACCAGGCTGTTACTGCCAGCCACATGCAAACCGACGTACGAACCACAGCCTGTCTGGTGAGGTACTGACTTCAGGTGTCTGTCCAGCTCCCTCTTGAAGACAGCCAGGGTCAACTGGTAATTCCCCTTATGTATGCCGGGTGGCAGTTGAACAGTCTTGGGCCCGAAATGCTGAGGCATTTTAGGGGTTTTCTTTGTACTTAACAATATTTTATAACATGTAAATCACACATTGTATATCACGCAAAGAAATAATTTAATTTAGCGTACTAGTGGCGCCCCTGCTCTTCATTTGGGGGATTGTTGCAATGGCTACTAATGTCAGCATAAGATCTTCCTGGAGCAGGAATCGAATCACCAGAACACAAGGGATCGGCTCTTTCTTACTGGAGGAATGAACAAACTCGGTGGAGTGGATGACTCTCCCCGGTCTTGCTTTCGCAAGGAGTAACTTGCGTGTGCAGATTTGGGACTAGTACTTCAAAGATTTTCCAAGTGTATATTATCATGTGTACATTATCCGTGGAGTACAGGTCAAGGAACTTTCAACCATTCCCAGTAACTTAAGTGCTTTATTGTACTTATACGTTCAATAAAAGGTCTCTATATTCTCCAGGTCTTCAATTTCGCCCGTCTTGAAAGGGGCCGTTAGTGTAGCAATATTCCAGCCTAGAGAGAACAAGCGATTTGAAGAGGATCATTTGCTTGGCGTCCCTAGTTTTGAAGGTTCTCATTATCCATCCTATCATTTTCCTAGCAGATGTGGTAGAGACATTGTGATTTTTTTTGAAAGTGAGATCCTCTGACATTATCATTCCCAGGTCCTTCACATTAGTTTTTCACTCTACAGTGTGGCTGGAATTTGTGTGTGCTGCATATGCATTTTTGTAGACCTAGCTTAATTTCTCACTTAATATCTAATAGTGTAAACATCAGGCTTTTAAATGCATTTAAAATTTAAAAAAAAAGGGGGGGGGGGGCAATGATTCAGTGTACAGCAATTTTAGGTCAACAGCAGTAGCCTGGAATCAAGGCTGCTGTGTGAGTGGGGAACTTATAAGTGAAGCACAACATATATAATTATAAACGAAAATGTGAAGACTAGTGTCAATTAAGAATAGAATATTATAATTAGCAAACGAACAGTAAAATGCAGGAAATGGAAAATGAAATAGAATCATATTTTAATATCTTTTCTGTATTTTATGTTATTAGTACGGTATTATATTCACAAAAAGTACTAAACCTGTATGAGTTATACAACGCTGCTGTATGTGTTAAAAAACTGCAAGAATGGTCATCCCCGCAGTTACAGGTCTCCAAACTGGAAACAGTTTTATAGGAGTAAGAATCACCAAGAAACACACAAGTACAGCTAAGTACTGTACAGTATATACTAAACAGGGGTGCACCTAGGTATGCGTGGGTATCACCTATTTTTATTGTATTGGGGAAAAAGTGGTCAATGCCAGCCGATACTTTAAAAAATTAATCATTGCACACTTGTTTACATGTAGTAAAATTAATACCTCATGATTGTGAGGGTTACACACACACACACTTGGGACCAGGATCGGTGACTACCCCTGCAACCACAAATAGGTAAGTACGTACGTATGTACACACACAAAACACTTTATAACAGTACATACACTTCAACTGGTTATCCATTATGGTATTCAGGGGGATAATGTAATAACAGACATCATTAATAGTGTGTGCCGGGTCACCTCATGAACAAGACCTGGGTCGGGACTACTACGGCACATAAGCCACTTCAGTTACTCTCCAATAGCCTTTTGGGGCCTAGTTCCTAGGCCTATTGTGTACCCATATGCCCTTGCGCTACCGTCCACAGGATGGATATGGGGTGCACAATAAACTAGCCACTTTGGTGGCAAAAATTCTATAGCGTGGTGTAAACTAGAGGCTCATCAAGAACAAACTGTACCACTAAAGTACAAGCTCGTTCAGTGTACTTACCCACTGAAAGAATACTTATTTAACTCGTTCAGTCTCGTACATACATCTATGTTATTGATAGCAGGGTAGATCTATGTTCTGAGCTCATCTCCCTCAGATAAGTTGTGACCAGTAAATATTGTCCTAGACATGACAGAATGGAAGAATGGGTCCGTGTGGTGAGTGTACAAGGTGTACAAGTAATTTTGCCTCATGAAGTGCATGTGAACAGCAAACCTTTCACCTTGTATTTGGTTTCAAACAGCAAATTTGTGGCGTTTTCTAGTTTTTTTATGGTTTTACTGACCGCTTCTTGGTACCATTTGGTAGAATGGAAGATAATACTGAAATCGAGAATATTTTGGTTGCTTTCAAAACCGGAAGTAGCTTGAAATCGGGCTTAAAATAGCGTAAATATTCGATTTTTGACAATTTTTCTTGGGACGAGCAAGGCATGTTTGTATCCCTCCCCCGGTCTGATTGATGGGTTTTAACTAGGTCTGATTCAATTATTGGGATGAAATCAGCCATGACCAATCATTCCTGGTAATAGAAATAAGGTAAATCTTCTACTTTTCTCTTTTTTAAATCAGTTCCTGACCAGCCGGGCTGTGGTTCGTACGTCGGTTTACGTGCGGCCAGCGGTAACAGCCTGGTTGATTAGGCCCTGATCCATCACGAGGCCTGATCATGGCCCGGGCCGCGGGGGAGCTGACCCCGGAAACACCCTCCAGGTATGATGAATTAAAAATCCAGAGCAAATGTAATACAGAAGAGGTCTGAGAATGTGAGTAATGTTTAGTTTAATTAGTTTAATATGTTTATTATGCACCCCATACCCATCCTGTGAGCGGTAGTCAAAAGATTACAGAGGTACATAATTGGTCCAGGGACATATGAAATGTTACTTTAGTGGCGGGAATGCCTAGTGTTTATTTGGAACTCGGTTTTTAAACTCAATTTTTTTGTGAGTAAAATTGGGCCAAATTACCGACTTCTGTGCACTTTATATGATAGTTCTGATAGTTGAATGCGCGGTTTCTTGCTTAATCCATAGAAAGATAGTGCGGTAGTTAAAACATTTATTGAACCGAGAAATGGAATGGGCTTAAAACTTGCATTTTTTTTAGCACACATTTCTCCTAGTGGTTGTTTATATCGTGCACTATCCCTTCTAATTTATTAATTTTAACCTCCCTCCTTACTGATAACATTTTACTTGTACCCCATCCATGTTACTTTTACTTTACTTACCACCAAATAATGATCTAAAGTATGTCACTAAAAACATGCACATTCAGGTCTACCAACAATCTTTTATCTTTCCCAATACATTAGTCTAAAAACTGCTGTCATTACATGATATATCATATTTAGTATACTTGTTTATCTTCTTCCTTAAAATAAGTAATGCCTATTACCAAACCATTTTCTATACATAATTAGAGGCCTCAATTATCACTTATCCCTGGCATTTCAAGCGTATCTACTATGCCATACACAAGTGCTCCAGCATCAGCATTTAGCTCTCCCGCAACAATTTTGACACTTGGTTCGAGACCACCCCAAACATCTCCCAAAATCTATTATCTACACTCCTTTTTCCAGGTACATAAACACTTAATATAAACCACTTCTCACATCCCACCTTTATTCTAATCAACATAATTCTTAAATCTAGTTCTAATTCTCTGATACACCCGATTTAACTCCATTTACACCTCCCAGTTGAAAATTTTCCACCCTATAGCCTTGTTCTGTTTAATGCTAAGACATCCATCGTCTCTTCGTACCTGTACTACACCCACGTAGATTCACAGCCTAATTTTACTATTTCCGTCTTCGTTTTGGTAATTTAGACACAAGGGGGTTACTAACCCGATGCTCCCAGCATTTTAGTCACCTTTTATGACACGCATGGCTTACAGAGGAAAAATTCTACTCCGCTTACCCATAAAGTTATAAGGAAACACTACAAGGGTAAAAACTAAGAAATCAAAAGAAAACTCATGTGTATACATACATATGCTCAACTGTATGTATGGTATATATGCACTGGGTGTTAGTGGTAATGACAAGATGTACCAGTCATCTTACATAATTAAAAAAAAAGGCACCAGCAATTCTACTAGTGTAAAAACCGTTAACAAGTTTCCGTTTCAGTCATTTCGCAAGCTGGAAGTACCTCCCTGGGTGGTTGCTGTCTACCAACCTACTACCACAGGATGGTAGTACCTCCCTGGGTGGTTGCTGTCTACCAACCTACTACACAGGATGGTAGTACCTCCCTGGGTGGTTGCTGTCTACCAACCTACTACCACAGAATGGTAGTACCTCCCTGGGTGGTTGCTGTCTACCAACCTACTACCACAGGATGGTAGTACCTCCCTGGGTGGTTGCTGTCTACCAACCTACTACCACAGGATGGTAGTACCTCCCTTGGTGGTTGCTGTCTACCAACCTACTACCACAGGATGGTAGTACCTCCCTGGGTGGTTGCTGTCTACCAACCTACTACCACAGGATGGTAGTACCTACCCTGGGTGGTTGCTGTCTACCAACCTACTACCAAGGATGGTAGTACCTCCCTGGGTGGTTGCTGTCTACCAACCTACTACCACAGGATGGTAGTACCTCCCTGGGTAGTTGCTGTCTACCAACCTACTACCACAGGATGGTAGTACCTCCCTGGGTGGTTGCTGTCTACCAACCTACTACCACAGGATGGTAGTACCTCCCTGGGTGGTTGCTGTCTACCAACCTACGGTACTAGATTTGGACGAAGTTGCCAATTTAAAAGAAAATGAATATGATAACGTATTAGGTGTCATCGTTGTCAGGGGCCCGAGACTGTTCAACTGCCTCCCAGCATACATAAGGGGGATTACCAATAGACCCCTGGCAGTCTTCAAGCTGGCACTGGACAAGCACCTAAAGTCGGTACCTGACCAGCCGGGCTGTGACTCGTACGTTGGTTTGCGTGCAGCCAGCAGAAACAGCCTGGGTGATCAGGCTCTGATCCACCAGGAGGCCTGGTCACAGACCGGGCCGCGGGGGCGTTGACCCCCGGAACTCTCTCCAGGTAAACTCCACGTTGCTCTTGGCTGATAACCCAATGTTTTTAGAAATTTAAAACAGAAACCGGTGTGTGGACGTCAAATTAGATTTTGCCACCGAAGTGGCTAGTTTATTGTGCAGGTCATATCCGTCCTGTGGACGGTAGCACAAGAGCATATGGATACGCAAAAGGCCTAGGAACTGGGCCCCAAAAGGGTTAACAGGTGTATATATGGGTTTTTATTTACGGCCATCAGAAAGAGAAAGATGAGAGATATTAGTCTAGGAATGAAATAACAGATGTGAGATTTGAAGGAAATAATGCAGAGGATTCGAATATATTCACACATTTGGAAGTGGTTCTGTCGGCAGTTAGGTATGTACATGGTGCGGGCAACGCGTAGGAAGAATGTTGAGACGTCTGTGGAAAGAAATATTGTTACTGGATACCAAAAGGAAATATACCAAGAGAATAGTGGACCTAGCATTTTGTTTAGGTCGAGCATGATTTATAACGTTGCACAAGGCATAAAGAGCAGTAGAAACGTGTGTCTTAGCAATGCTGTTTAAATATTCGAAATGTTCACTCAACCAGGTGCCTAGTATGAAAGTTTAAGGCTACTGAGACGGCAGGTAGTAGGTTGGTAGACAGCAACCACCCAGGGAAGTACTACCGTCCTGCAAGATGACTGTGAAACAGAAACCTGTAACTGTTTTGCATGATGGTAGGATTGTTGGTGTCTTTTTCTGTCTCATAAACACGCTAGATAAGAGGTATATCTTGCTACTCCTACTTACACTTTGGTCACACTTCACAGACACGCACATGCATATATATATATATATATATATAATATATATATTATATATATATATATTATATATATAATATATATATATATATATATATATATAATATATATATATATATATATATATACATACATCTAGGTTTTTCTCCTTTTCTAAATAGCTCTTGTTCTTTATTTCTTCTATTGTCCACGGGGAAGTGGAAAAGAATCTTTCCTCCGTAAGCCATGAGTGTCGTATGAGGCGACTAAAATGCCGGGAGCAATGGGCTAGTAACCCCTTCTCCTGTAAACATTTACTAAAAAAGAGAAGAAAAACTTTATAAAACTGGGATGCTTGAATGTGCGTGGATGTAGTGTGGATGACAAGAAACAGATGATTGCTGATGCTATGAATGACAAGAAGGATGTCTTGGCCCTAAGCGAAACAAAGCTGAAGGAGGGTAGGGGAGTTTCAGTGGGGGGAAATAAATGGGATTAAATCTGGAGTATCTGAGAGAGTTAGAGCTAAGGAAAGGGTAGCAGCAATGTTGAAGGATCAGTTGTGGAAGGAGAAAAGAATATGAATGTGTAAATTCAAGGATAATGTGGATTAAAGTAAAGGTTGGATGCGAAAAGTGGGTCATAATAAGCGTGTATGCACCTGGAGAAGAGAGGAAGGTAGAGGAGAGAGAGATTTTGGGAGATGTTAAGTGAATGTATAGGAACCTTTGAACCAAGTGGTAGGGGACCTGAATGCTAAAGCAGGAGAAACTTTTAGAGAGGGTGTGGTAGGTAAGTTTGGGATGCCAGGTGTAAATGATAATGGGAGCCCTTAAATTGAACTTTGTATAGAAAGGGGTTTAGTTATAGGTAATACATATTTTAAGAAAAAAGAGGATAAATAAGTATACATGATATGATGTAGGGCGAAATGACAGTAGTTTGTTGGATTATGTATTGGTAGATAAAAGACTGTTGAGTAGACTTCAGGATGTACATGTTTATAGAGGGGCCACAGATATATCAGATCACTTTTTAGTTGTAGCTACACTGAGAGTAAAAGGTAGATGGGATACAAGGAGAATAGAAGCATCAGGGAAGAGAGGTGAAGGTTTATAAACTAAAAGAGGAGGCAGTTAGGGTAAGATATAAACAGCTATTGGAGGAATAGATGGGCTAATGAGAGCAAAGGCAATGGGGTCGAAGAGGTATGGGGTAGGTTTAAAAATGTAGTGTTAGAGTGTTCAGCAGAAGTTTGTGGTTACAGGAAAGTGGGAGCGGGAGGGAAGAGGAGCGATTGGTGGAATAATGATGTAAAGAGAGTAGCAAGGGAGAAAAAGTTAGCTTATGAGAACTTTTTACAAAGTAGAAGTGATGCAAGGAAGGAAGAGTATATGGAGAAAAAGAGAGAGGTTAAGAGAGTGGTGAAGCAATGTAAAAAGAGAGCAAATGAGAGTGGGTGAGATGTTATCAACAAATAAATAACAAAAAAGGCACAATACCGTGACTGGAACGATACACAAATAACCCGCACATAAAAGAGAGAAGCTTACGACGACGTTTCGGTCCGACTTGGACCATTGACAAAGTCACACTAACCAGAAGTGATGCCCATGTGTCTTAATTTCATCTTGTCGGTATTACATACCATTCTTGTACTACTACTACTACTACTACTACCACCACCTCTTCCTGCCTATATATAGCCGTCCTGCTCCACTTCTGGTTAGTGTGACTTTGTCAATGGTCTAAGTCGGACCGAAACGTCGTCGTAAGCTTCTCTCTTTTATGTGCGGGTTATTTGTGTTATCAGCAAATTTTGTTGAAAATAAGAAAAAGTTTTGGAGTGAGATTAACAAGTTAAGGAAGCCTAGAGAACAAATGGATTTGTCAGTTAAAAATAGGAGAGGAGAGTTATTAAATGTAGAGTTAGAGGTATTGGGAAGATGGAGGGAATATTTTGAGGAATTGTTAAATGTTGATGAAGATAGGGAAGCTGTGATTTCGTGTATAGGGCAAGGAGGAATAACATCTTGTAGGAGTGAGGAAGAGCCAGTTGTGAGAGTGGGGGAAGTTCGTGAGGCAGTAGGTAAAATGAAAGGGGGTAAAGCAGCCGGATTGATGGGATAAAGATAGAAATGTTAAAAGCAGGTGGGGATATAGTTTTGGAGTGGTTGGTGCAATTATTTAATAAATGTATGGAAGAGGGTAAGGTACCTAGGGATTAGCAGAGAGCATGCATAGTTCCTTTGTATAAAGGCAAAGGTGACAAAAGAGAGTGCAAAAATTATAGGGGGATAAGTCTGTGAGTATACCTGGTAAAGTGTATGGTAGAGTTATAATTGAAAGAATTAAGAGTAAGACGGAGAATACGATAGCAGATGAACAAGGAGGCTTTAGGAAAGGTAGGGGGTGTGTTTACAGTGAAACATATAAGTGAACAGTATTTAGATAAGGCTAAAGAGGTTTTTGTGGCATTTATGGATTTGGAAAAGGCGTATGACAGGGTGGATAGGGGGGCAATGTGGTAGATGTTGCAGGTGTATGGTGTAGGAGGTAGGATACTGAAAGCAGTGAAGAGTTTTTACGAGGATAGTGAGGCTCAAGTTAGAGTATGTAGGAAAGAGGGAAATTATTTCCCAGTAAAAGTAGGCCTTAGACAAGGATGTGTGATGTCACCGTGGTTGTTTAATATATTTATAGATGGGGTTGTAAGAGAAGTAAATGCGAGGGTCTTGGCAAGAGGCGTGGAGTTAAAAGATAAAGAATCACACACAGTGGGAGTTGTCACAGTTGCTCTTTGCTGATGACACTGTGTTCTTGGGAGATTCTGAAGAGAAGTTGCAGAGGTTGGTGGATGAATTTGGTAGGGTATGCAAAAGAAAAAAATTAAAAGTGAATACAGGAAAGAGTAAGGTTATGAGGATAACAAAAAGATTAGGTGATGAAAGATTGGATATCAGATTGGAGGGAGAGTATGGAGGAGGTGAATGTATTCAGATATTTGGGAGTGGACGTGTCAGCGGAGGGATCTACGAAAGATGAGGTGAATCATAGAATTGATGAGGGGAAAAGGGTGAGCGGTGCACTTAGGAGTCTGTGGAGACAAAGAACTTTGTCCTTAAAGGCAAAGAGGAGAATGTTTTACCAACGCTCTTATATGGGTGTGAAGCATGGGTGATGAATGTTGCAGCGAGAAGGCTGGAGGCAGTGGAGATGTCATGTCTGAGGGCAATGTGTGGTGTGAATATAATGCAGAGAATTCGTAGTTTGGAAGTTAGGAGGTGCGGGATTACCAAAACTATTGTCCAGAGGGCTGAGGAAGGGTTGTTGAGGTGGTTCGGACATGTAGAGAATGGAGCGAAACAGAATGACTTCAAGAGTGTATCAGTCTGTAGTGGAAGGAAGGTGGGGTTGGGGTCGGCTTAGGAAAGGTTGGAGGGAGGGGGTAAAGGAGGTTTTGTGTGCGAGGGGCTTGGACTTCCAGCGGGCATGTGTGAGCGTGTTTAATAGGAGTGAATGGAGACAAATGGTTTTTAATACTTGACGTGCTGTTTGAGTGTGAGCAAAGTAACATTTATGAAGGGATTCAGGGAAACCGGCAGGCCGGACTTGAGTCCTGGAGATGGGAAGTACAGTGCCTGCACTCTGAAGGAGGTGTGTTAATGTTGCAGTTTAAAAACTGTAGGTGTAAACCACCCTTCTGGCAAGACAGTGATAGAGTGAAGGGTGGTGAAGTTTTTCTTTTTCGGGCCACCCTGCCTTGGTGGGAATCGGCCAGTGTGTTAATAAAAAAAATTAATCACAAATAAACAATTAATACTTAAGTCTCAGACTGAAAAATTTGTGCACTGAATACAGGAAGAAATTTAAAAAAATGGCGTGGTAGCATGTAATGCAATATAGTTTCATACACAGTCTAATGAATAGACCATAGGGTCAGAACCCAGAAAACGTTGGTTCTCCATGTTACGTCGGGGGAGCTGAAGTCTTATCCCTAACTAGGTTAAGTGCAACTAGTCGAGTACACACAAATGAGACCCCTGATTCTCTCATTTTCCCCAGCGGTATTCCTACACAAATCAAGTATCACACTTCCCATCACAGAACACCCCCACACTTATCCATTCCCTCACCCCAATAATCGACACTCCCACTGGACAGTCTCCTACCCAGCCTTACCCTTTTTTCAATTCACGAAAGCTTTTGATAGGGTACTCCGCCACCTAATCCACAAATTAAAAAGCGAAGGAAGATTAATTAAAGTAGATTAGGGATAGGTGGAGCAGCCATGGGGGGGGGGGGGGGGCAGGCGCTAAGGGTTAACGAGACTAGCACTTTTTTATTTTCATTTATATTGACCGTTGACTGAAATCTTGGCTTAAGATCCCTGGGCTGAAATCCTGGTTTAAAACTTTCCAAGAATGTAATTCTGACTTAACATCGCCCTCAGAATGAAATAAGCCCTGGCTGTATGACAGGATACAAGAATAACCCGGTGAGGGGAGGTGGTGTCTGGGAGTGCGTAAGTTGCGTCACTTGAGGAGTGCTGGCCCAAATGCTCTTCATAATTTAACAATTATCTCCCAGAAGAGTCTCGTGGCCCCTTTTTAATAAAGCAAAAATGAAGAGTAATAAAAAAAATTGGCTGTATAGCCCTTTGGGTTTAGCGCTTCTTTTTATTATAATAATCAAAAATTTGGATGGACGGAATGAGCTAGGCTGGCTAACTTAGGCTGGATCACAGGTGGGAACTTATATTTAAATGTAGCCACAGATGTGGCTGAATGAAAAAATTGAGAAAAATGGGTTCATAAAAAAAATTAAAAAAAAAAAAAAAAATATGTAAATGTTGATTCAGTTTGAAAATACCGTACATAACGCAAAAAAATATTGAAAAAAAAAAGACCAAATTTATGGGAATTTCAAAATTATTTTCTTTGCAAGATGTAAAAATGTTAATTGAATATCTGAATTCCCTGCACATCTCAGCTCCGCCTCTAAATAGGCATCAACAATTCGAGATGTGTATTTAGAGTTGATGGTTAACCATCGTGGAGAACGTGGATTCACAACCCACGATGATCCAAGAAAAACTATCTTGAAATGCCTTACTTCAAAGTTGGGAATTATTGTCAGTCAATATATTCCACAAGTCTGACCGAGGAATTCTGCAAAATTTTCAAGTGTTCTAAACTGTGAAGCTGTATAGCCCTTGTGGCTTAGCGCATTTTTTTTGATTATAATAACAATAATAATTATACTCTGAAGAGCAATCCTTCAAACCTTTGTTTGAAGTAGGCAATTTCTTTGCCTGAATTTATATCAATGTGAAATGGATCACGAAGGAACTGAAATGTTAATTTAAAATCGCTGAAATCAGAAAAGCGCGATTCAAATTTTTGATAAAATTTTTCATCTAGTTCACATAGAACTGTCACTTTACTTTGAGTAGGCCCTTAAAATATTTTCAAACCCATCCAAACTGAAGGAAGAGATGAAACAGTATTGGGAGGTGAGTGAGGACAGTTCTGACTGGGAAAACTATTTCGTCAAACCCGTCAGATTGTTAAGTTGCAATGAAACCCCCACCATAGCACACTAGTTAGGTTAGGATTTACCTTTATCCAACCATCCAAGCTAGATGAAGTAAGCTAGGCCCAAGCTGTTTACATACATTATCATTTACTGTTTCACAAGTTGAAGTGTTTGAATTTATTTGTGTTAACCACGGGATGTTAATTTGTTATACTGCACTTTTTTTTGTGTGATTTTTCATTGTCTTTGACTCATCTAATGTGGGATTTCGTGAATTGTTACCTGAGTCTAAGTTAAGTTAAGTCCTGTAATTATTTGCTGACCATTGTACAGGAAAGTGTAGGTTTGCTTTCACATCGATACCATCATTTTGATTGGGATTTGAAGAGCTAACAGTTGTACGTTTTAAGTCAGAGTAGAGTCAGTATAAAAAGGGAATTGTTAAGCTGTTGAGAAGCCTTGAGACTCGTTCATTCTACTAACACAGTGACGTGCTGTGGGGTGGACTGGGTAAAGTCAATTAGTGTCACACTCCTCATTACTTCGACAATGGCAGAAGGGGTTCTGGAGAGTATGGTTCAGTGTTAGCAAAAATTTGAAACGATCAGGAGCAGCATACAAAAGGGCATCGAACAGAATGCGGTACAGGTGCAAGGCTACTTGCCAACGCAGTAAGTGACTGCGATGATTTGCAGACTGCTTGAAGAGTTTGGGGGAAAAATGGGAAGCCTATGAACAAGCATTCTCAAGCATATGAGCTACAGGGCTATTCTTGAGGATAAGGAACCCCAGGGAAGTTTCAGCAGCTCCTGGACGAATTCACTAAGGTTGATGTAGAATTGTCAATGGTGATGAATAAGTGGCCTGGTGGCTGGTAAGCTAAAGCTCCTGCTTCACACCCGAGGAGGTCGGGTTGATTCCGGCGGGGTTGGAAACATTTCGGACACGTTTCCTTACACCTTTTTCTGTTCACCTAGCAGCAAATAGGTACCTGGGTGTAGTCGACTGGTGTGGGTCGCATCCTGGGGGACAAGATTAAGGACCCCAATGGAACTAGTTAGACGTCTCGAAGACGCACTGACTTTATTGGGTTATCTGGGTGTGGATAACCCTCGGGGTTTCAAAAATCCGAACGAAATCTTTTCTTATAAGTTAATTACAATTTAAAGGCTAGTATTCGAGGGTGGTGTCGAACACCGCAGGTACCCTAAAGAGGCCACACACCTGTCAATTATGTTGCCCCAGGTTACCCCAGATGAATTTACGACATTTGACGGAACCCTAACTGAGTACATTCCTTTCTGGGCATCAGTTTTAAAGCCCAGATAGATGACAGGAACGATTTGTCAGTTGCTGGTCAAATTGCAGTATTTTGCGGGCGCAGCTCAAAGGTTTAAAGCCAGCCTATAGAATCCTGGTCCGGCACTACAGATTATGACACTAATTACCAAATTGCCAAAGACAATTAGAGAATGTTTGGCAACACTGAAGAGATAAAGGTGGCCATACTTTATCGGTTGTTGGATCTAGAGGTTTGCCAACATGACGTCATAGCCTTATGAGAAAGTTCAATATTGAATTATGAGCTTGACAAATAGCTTCAGAGAGATTTGCATGATGAGGAGATTCAGAATGGGTCTTAGCCGGTGATTCAGAGGAACTGGCTAGCACTACAGTGCATGAGTTGTGCATTAAAAATATCGGACGACTAGGTTCACGAATAAAACCAATTATTGAAGGGTTTAGGGGAATCTCTATCTCACCCTGAGGCGCTGGTCGGGGGAGAAATTAACCTACCAAGGAGAAGTCGGTCAACTTCCCCAGAATTCGAGAGATAGACCTAAACCACCTCCTACTTAGGGGTCGGCACGTTATTATGACCAGGCGAGTCCTCCACCCACAGGGTCAAGGGGAAGAAGCCACTAAAAGCTGGCAGTAAGGACAGTGCTTGTTTGTGAAGGAGAACATGTAGTTCAGGGTGCTTGAGCTTCACCACCTATCACAAAAGGGTTCAAACGACTAAGGGAGTTGAGACTTTGTTTCAAGTGTTGTGGAGAACATTTGCCAGGACTTGTAGACCCAAATCAGTGATGTGTCTGGGGCTGCGAAAGCGTGGCTCAACAGTGCACTGTGTCCTAATGACACCAGATCAAGCACAAGACTAAGGGAGAGCCAAAACCGCACGAAAGGTCGGAGATCAAGGACGAGTCGGAAGCAGTTGATGAGTGTGTGACGTGCGGCACCAGAATTTGTTCTGGTGAGCAGTCTCAAGGTTCGGTGGCCTTGCCCACCATAATGGCGGTGGTTCGAATGGGAAGAAGTCTGAAACGACCCGTTTGTTCTTCGTCAGTGGGGCACAGTGATCCTTTATAACAGAGAGTCCTAGCAAATTAAGTTGAAGCTGAAGACAGGTGGTAAAGTGATGAAGTTGGAAGTTTGGTGGGGAAGTCCCACGCTGGTCTTATACAGTAGTTCCACTGTGACGAGTTTCGGTTAGCCGGGCATCGATGGAAAATTTCAGCCTTATAGTGAAGAAGCTGCCCAATATCATTACCACTAAGGCGACTGGCCGCGCATGTCAAACATTGATGGGAGTTGGGTTGTGTGAAGCTAGCGAAACCAGACATTGTTCAGACAAACGTTAGTTAATGTTGGAAATCTTGGTAGGAGGAGATTACATAGACATGTTCGTGTCTACGAGAAGGGTTATAATCAAGGAGGATGTTTGGCCTGTACAGGACTCCAGCGGGGTAATCGTAGGAGGCAGGGACAGCTCATTTCACTGCGACCCCGGGAAAGGAGGGCTCCGTATTACAGTGACTGATGTTGTACTGGTTGATGCAGATTGGGGTACACGATGACCTGTCAGAGACGCCAAGTTGGCATATCTGACGCAGTGAGCCAGTCCATAAATTATGGGACCTGGATGTAGTAGGGATTAAGGGTGACCGCTGCCCCTGAAACGAAGGAGATTACTTGAACCTGTGCAGTTCAGGGACGAACAGTACTGGGTGGAACTCCCATGGAAACTGGTACACCCAATTGCTGCCCACTAATTTCAAGAAGCACGGGGGTCAGTTGAATTCATGTGTGAACAGCCTGACCAGAAGGGGTCTTGTGGGGAATATGATGATATTATTAAGGAACAGTTGGACCTGTGGCGTTCATTGAGAAGTGCCTAATGCCAGCCTGGGGGATGGGAAAAAACGCCCATTATCTTTCCACACATGGCAGTCACCAAGGACAGCTTGCCAGTCACCACTCCCATCAGAGTAGTCTTCAAACTGCAGCTCACAGGCGAAAGTCCCCGAGAGCCATCGTTTTGAACGACTGTCTGCTCACAGGGCCATCCCTGACGCAGAAATTAGCAGATGTGTTGTTGAGATTCAGGACAGAACAGTAATGCCTAGTGGCAGATATTAGCAAAGCCTTCCTACGTATTGGGTTATGCAGCCACAAGACAGGGACTACAAAAGGTTCTTGTGGTTGGCTAAACAGGGTGGTGCCGAGCGAGGATATGATACCTAAAGATTCAGGGCAGTGTTGTTTGGTGCCACTAGTTCACCATTCCTATTACAGTGCACCATAGACTCCCTTGTGAACTGTAACAGCCCACTTAAAGAATTACTGATGGACACTATGTCTATAATAACATTAATAACGATAAAAATATTTTTATTTTTTTATGTATTAATTCAACTTCCAAAATTAGACCATATATCGTCCGAAATTCCCCGGCATAATAATGACTTTCTTTTAACAAATCAGAATTGTGATTACACATTCTAACCTCACAAAGAATTAAAATCTTTATTCTTTTATTCTTTTTATAATAGATTCAGAATATGTGAGAAATTTCAGACAAATGAAAAAATTTGGGCGACATTTATAATCTTTCATAAGAATAAATAAGCCTAGTCAGTGCTGGAACTTTTACGTCCCTAACCAATGTAATGTGGGAGGCAGAATGCCCTGACCTTCACAATACGTCCCTAACCCTTGTAAAAGTGGGAGGCAGAAAAGCCCTTGACATTCACAATCCGTCCACCTAACCAAATGTAATGTGGGAGGCAGGGAAAGCCCTGGACATTCACAATACGTCCCTAACCAATGTAAAGTGGGAGGCAGAAAGCCCTGACCTTCACAATACGTCCCTAACCAATGTAAAGTGGGAGGCAGAAAGCCCTGACCTTCACAATGTTTTAACAACGTCCCTACCAATGTAATGTGGGAGGCAGAAAGCCTTGACCTTCACAATACGTCCCTAACCAATGTAAAGTGGGAGGCAGAAAGCCCTGACCTTCAAAATACGTCCCTAACCAATGTAAAATGGGAGGCAGAAAGCCCTGACCACTTACAATTCGTCCATAACAATGTAAAGTGGGAGGCAGGAAAGCCCTATGACCTTCACAATCGTTCCCTAACAATGTAAAGTGGGAAGGCAGAAAGCCCTGACCTTCACAATACGTCCCTAACCAATGTAAAGTGGGAGGCAGAAAGCTCCTCTGAGACTATCCTCACTAAAACATGTAAAGTGCGAGGCTTTTAAAAAGGTTGCAACAGGCATGGAATATGGAAAATTATAAAGTGTGGGTCAAATAGAGGAAACCAACGTGGCTGATGAAACAACTGACCAGGAGCTGTGACTCAACCTGCACCAATATAAGGTTGAGTACTTGAACAATGAATTTTGCATGGGGCTCAACAACAATTCACATCTCAGCACCATATGAATTACCCAACTAAAAGGACTGCCAGTCAGAATGATAACACAAATTTCCCCACTACAGACAGCACACTCCACCAATATTCAAAACTCTAAACCTACTCACAATACTTATTACTGCACCTACTACATACATAGAACACTTAACTCTAGACATAAAACCTCAATCAAACATCTCCTTACCAAACCTCAAACAGGAACACTGACCATAACGCAAGGCAACAGATCACTCTTTTGTTGTTTCCTTGTGTCCATCTCACGCTATGCAAAAAACTCAATGCACATAATAAAGGCCATAAAATCTGGAATTCATTAACTGTGATATAAAGAAACACTGTTTATAATTCAAGTCTCTTCTCAAAAATCACTTACTCACCCACAACTAAATAAATACTGAATAATTGTATCTCATAAATTGTATTCATATATGTATCTTCATTATTTGTATCTTCATTAAATGTCAACCTGTGACCCAATTTAAAACTTTGTTACTATTTAAAACTTCATTACCTAACAATAATAACTCCATTCTAGTGATTTACACAGCACAACAGTAATGACCATATGACCTGTCTTTGTATTACTCATTTGTACTAAATTGTTATCTGTTTTACAATAATTTTTGTACACACTGAATTATCATTGCCTTAGTTAATCTTAAGTTAAGTTTATCCTGCATAATGCTCTAAATTACAAGGGGGTTTTGGCATGCTGTACTTAAAAAAATTGTATTCTTATACTTCTCTGTATCATTGTTCAAATTATAAATAATAAAAAAATAAATCTTATTAATTTTGTTTCTAAATTATTATGGGCTGCAGATCGCAACGGCTCTGAGAACATAGTAATAATAACATCTTCATATTACAGGTACAAGGTTATACAGGCCTAGCTGACATCAGTGACATAATTACTAAGTAGAAGGCACTTCTTATGCAGAGCATTTCTGGCAGGTTAAGGTCAATTTCTGTCCCCTGGATGCGACCTACACCCGTTGACTAACAACTCAGGTACCCATTTTACATGATGCGGTGAACATTGAACAACGGTGTAAGGGGAAACACGCCCAATGTTTTTTATCCTCGCCGGGAATCCAACCAGACCCTTACCTTGTGAAGCGAGAGTTTGGCCAACCAGGGCTCACTAGACTCATGGACTGGAATATTGAATGTAAGGCCACACATTGGTTGACTTCTTGTAAGATCTCAATTTAAAATATATCTTTTTAAGATCGTCTGTCTGCCGCGTTACACACATATGTATCCAGATAACAGCTGCAGTATATGGGCGCCTGGCAAACCTGAGAATAGCGTTCTGATCGCCCCCCCCCCCCCCCCCCCCCGTAAGAAATCGTTTCAAGAATGTACACTGTGTACGTCAGGCCCCTACGGAGTACGCAGCACCAGTTTGGAAAACCCACAACCTGGTCAAGCGCGTCAAGAAATTAGTGAAAGTGAAAGGTTTGCCAACAAGGCTAGTTCCAGTGCTAAGGGGAATCGTCCTACGAAGAGAGAATTAAGGGGAAATCGGCTCTGACGGCACTGGAGGGAAGGATGGTCAGGGGAGACATGATAATGACATACAAAATACTGCGTGGAATTGACAAGGTGTGCTGAGACATGAATGTTCCGAGATGGGACACAGAAATCAAGGGGCCGCAGTTGGAAGTTTGAAAACTCAGAGGAGTCAAGAGATGTTATGAAGTATTTCTTTTGTTCATGGAGTTGTCAGGAAGTGGAATAGTATGGCAAGTGATGTAGTGAAGCAGGAACCATTACATAGTTTTAAGGCGAGTATGATAACGCTCATGGAGCAGGAAGAGAGAGAGCCTAGTAGCAAATCAGTGAAGAGGGGGGCCAGGGAGCTATGTTATCGACCCTGCAACAAACAAATAGGCGAAGTACCGGCGTATAAACATTCGTCGCGTGACCCTACACCTGTTGTCCTGTTTCACCTTAGCAGCAAATAGTTACTGGAGTGTTAGTCGACTGGTGTGGGTGGCATCCTGGGGGACAAGATTATGGACCCCAGTGGAAGTACAATAATCCTTTCCAGAAAACCCAAAAATATTCTCAAAAAATACATTTTATAGAAATTAGATTAGTTTTTACACACAACAAAACTTATATAGTAAATTAGTAATAAATTTAAAATAAACATATAAAATAAATTTTTAATTACCCTTTATTGAGATTGGTGATGGCACCAGGAGATAAAGGAGGAAGAGAGGGAGTTTGGGCTAGTGTTTGGAAGGGGTATGCCCCATCATGAGGGACTTTACGGTAACAAGTCCCATCTCATGGGTTACTTACACTTCTCTGTCTTTTAATGCCACAAGGACCAGCCTTTGAGAGTCACTGCCCTTGTCTCACAAAATAACTGTCCACCGTCCTCTGTATCGGGCGCCTCTTTCACATTTCCTGAAGTGGGACATGGTTGTGTCACGAACTTGTTGCAGAGATGGTCTTGTTTCAAGCTTGGTCAGGGTGATATGTTTTGCAACAAAAGTTTTGCCAACTCATTCCACTTTGCACCTCCCTGTCCCTATCACTTAAGAAGGCTCTTGAATTTTTCAGTGTCTGTGTACCCCTTAAATCCTGTGCAAATAACCCTTTCTCAGTAAACCGTTTGTCTGTGAACTGGCTGCATGGGCCATGTCTTAAACATTGTGTATGCCACCTACTCTTCTTAAATCTGTCAAACTAGCCTCTGCTGGCCTTAAAATTCACTATCAGCACTGGTTCCAGTATTATTCTGTACCAGATCAGGCATGCAACTTCCTTGCATTTCACAAATAATCTTTCTGTAACACTACACTGCCCATCTCTTTATCCTTGATCCACACCAGCACAACTTCTCAACCTGATCAACTGTCTGAGTTGTCTTTTTTTAGTTAGCATATCAACACCTTTTGCAACATCAGCTTCCTTGATTTGTTCTTTCTTGCCAGGATAGAAGCGATGGTCGACTTGTTTTTGCATATTCTGGCCGCTAACATGTCTCACACCACTCTCATATTTTTGGATTATTTCCTTTTTTCACTCTATGGTGTTTCTCCACTTTCTTTACCACGGGAGGTGACAACTAGTAAGTTTCTTTGGGCCATGGTAGCTTCATTTCACAGTCACACAAAGCACTAAATACAATGAATTAATAGTGAAATGTTGGAATGAGTGTGCAGGTTAGTGTTCACTCAAGCCATTCAACAAAGCCCAGATGCTCACGACGCGGGGACGCGGACAGAGCCGGCTGGAGGACAGGTCCGTACCCGGCGGTTCGAAAGAAGGGTAGAGTTCGATAATCGGAAACAAAACTGGTCGAACAAAGCGGTCGAAACTCGAAAAGTTCGATAATCAGTACCTTCCAAGCTCGAGGAGATCGAGGGTCCACAGCATAAGACAGACAGTCCTCGATGGATGACCTGCTTTTTGGTTTATCTTGAGAAATAAGTCACCTGACTTTTTGGCTTATCCTGGTTCTATACACATATGCTGCTATGTACGATAATTCTATGTAACTGTATTTGTGTATACCTGAATAAATTTACTTACTTACCGTTAGCTGGATCACTGCTCAATCACCTCACACACACAGAGGTATGGGGTTCGAATCTCCTCAAGTACTGCAGGAAGGATTAGGGACGTTATTTCCATAAAACACTGCTGTCCCTGTCCTGTTCACCCATCAGTTTTTTAAAATGAGTACTTGGGTGTTGTGGACTGCTGGGTGTTCGCATCCTGGGACAAAACTAAGCTAACCTGCCCGAAATGGTCAGCATAACATGCGATTTTTCTATATATTTGTACTTTACCTCATTCTAGTCAATACAATTAGACAAGCCTATTAACTATACCTAGTTGTACTCGTAGCTCATTCTAGCTCAATACATAGACAACACTAAAATCATTTACTGGACTAGTGCAAATTACAAGAGTGAGTCTGGTGCCACTTGTACAATTTTTTTTATAGTTTAGTTTTACCGAGTTGTACTTTCAGATCATTCTAGCACAACACATTGGACAATATCAATTTCATTATGTTTATTAGTGACTATACACTTATGACCCAAAGTTGCTTTAGCGGGTGTATACTTATCAAATTCCCACCACAACAGAAATCAGTATTAGAACTCAACACATAATAAGGATATTAAACAACCACTATTTAAACCTCAAAAGATGAATGATCATGTTGGACCCTGATATAAAACCTCATAATCTAACACACAATCAAAACTTATGGAAAGGTAACTGCCCTTTATTTACACAGCATCACAAGCCTGCCTCTATCCTCAAACACTGCTCAGTCTATCAGGTCTTAAACTACAACATCAGGTCCTTTAAGCAAACACTATGATGACCACCTGGCACTCCTTGAGTCACTAAAGACACCCTTCTCCTGGCATTATTCTTACTGAGACCTGGCTTAAAGCAGGACACAATTGATTATCTAACCCACTACCAGGATACACAGGAATCCACAACCCTGCAGACCATACCAGTTGGGGGTGGTACTGCAATCTATTACTCTAACACAAACTATCTCCAGCCCCCCCCCCCCCCCCCCCTATAGCACTAATTGCTTTATTTGATGAATATGGGGAATATTTTTTGCTAATTTTACTGTTAAAAAACCTCAAGGACGCCTATAACAATCGGTGCCATATATACCGGATCCCACACAAACATCCCAAACTTCCAGTGAGAATCTAAAGTCACTAATAACAAACAGGACAATGAAACATGCACCACTTCTCTTAGCTGGAGACTTCAATATCAACCTTGGCATACCAGATGATCAGACTGTTACTGATTTCATCACAATATGAACAACACACTTCTCATACCAAACAATAATCCCCCCCCCCACCCAAACCAAACCAGGCTGACTGAGACAAGTGCAACCATTAAATTAGACCACATAGGACCAATATACTAACCCCCCTTAAATCAGGGATAATCACAGACAACTCTACTGACCACTACCCAACCTTCCTCTTAACAAACATTAGTAAGCCACCACTCGAATACAACAAAGTTTACATTTAGACTTCCATGACGAGGCCTTCAATAAAGGAATTTAAGCAGCAGACCTAGAGACTGATTGACTGGGCCTACAGAATTCTCCAATTTTGCGAATGGTATGGCGATTGGACAGACATTTTTTTAACAAAATACTTAGACTATAAAACAAACCTTTACCCCCACCCCCGAAAAAGATCATGAAAAAACGCTTGGTTGCCACATGGCTAACCAGCAGCATTCTGAAATCCATTGATAAGAAACACCAATATGAAAAAGCAAATAGACAGGGCTTATACACAATGATATTCTTAAACAATATTCAACAGTTCTCCACCAAATTAATAAAGAAAGCCCAAACAACTGTACTACTCCAGCAAGATTCACTGACACATTTGGGAGATATAAAAAAGACCTGAAAAAACACTTTGCAGATTCTGTGACCCACAACTGAAAAAAAAACAAGAATAATGTTCTAACTAACCCTATGAAACACACTGCATCCCACTGATACAGCTAAACAAGCATAACGAACTTATTCTCAACCATAGGATCTAATCTCGCCAGTAAAATCCCATGTTACCATGCCGTGCGGTGGACTACCCCTAAATTGGGAATTTCCCAAATTCCTTCTATCTTGTTACCAACTGAGCCCCATGGAAGTCATAAAGTTCACTTAAAAGTTAACTCAGGGAATCTGTCTCAGGTCCCACCATTATTGTCAAGCGAGCAAGCCCACATCCTTTCGCATGCTAGGACTTACTTTTTAACAAGTCACTAGAACTAGCACTTTTCCCGACACTACTCAGACAGCAAGGTTACACCAATACATAAGGTGAGTGACTACAGATGTTAAACAAACTATAGGCCAATATTAAACTTACCATTGCTATCGAAAATCTTCGAGAAGTAACTCGGGGACAGGAGACTATTTCATTTATAAAGTCACAAAACATACTCACCCCTGCCAATTGGATTCAGGAAAAATAAAAGCACTAATGATGCAATTATAAAAATGCTAGACATTTCTTTACACAGCATTGGAAAAATAAGGAATATCCGTTGGAATTTTTATTGTCTAAGAAAAGCGTTTTGACACAGTAGACCACGGAATCCTACTCCACAAAACTTGACCACTATGGTTATAAGAGGGCCATGAGTTGCACATTTTAATTCATACCTTTCTATAGGTATACCAGTATGTCACCATTTAAAGACTAAGCCTCCATCAATCGGCCACTGATTTAGGAGCTCCACAGGGATGTGTCCTTGGTCCCTGCTCTTTCCTCATTTACATCAATGATCTTCAAACATATCCCAACACATGACGGACACGACTTTCGTCATCTACCCACCCTATTCTTGCCACCATCAACACCATTTGATAACGACCACGACTAATGTCATCTCTTCACCCTAATCTTGCCACCCTCAACACCACTGTGAATGAGGAGCTGATTCAAAATTTCGACTTGGATGACTGCAATAAACTTATGCTTAAACTGACAATACTATATATATGTTTGGTAGCAGAGCAGGAGATGCACAAATTAACTATTAAGATTGACAACACTCTAATTACCAGATAATGGGAGGCAAATTCCTCGGCTTTATTACCTTGACAACAAACACTGAATTTCAGCACCCATATCCAGAATATACAAAAAAGTATCCAAGACGGTTGGGAATCCTCTCCAAGGATACGATACTAGTGCCGCAAAATGCCCTTTCACACTATAACCACTCACTTATTAACCATACCTCACCTATTGCTATTTGTGCTTGGGGTATATCACTGCAGCAACCACCTAAAGCCAATAATACCACAACAAAAAACTGCAGTAGAATAATCACTAAATTTCCCATCCCTGAGCAAAACACTCCCCCCACTCTTCATAGACTAACTTTACTCCCTGTTCAGTACTTCCACACTTACTACTGTGCAATCTACATCCTAAGGGCTAGACTCTAATATCAAACTTGACCTAAAACGCTTTCCTGATAGTGTGAAGAACCCACAGATAAACACCAGACACAAACATCTCTACGACATTCACCAATGTCCGACTAGACCTTTACAAAATTCAATGTAATGTAAAGGCCCTAAAATTGGAATACCTACTGAGAACCTCTAGATACTTGCAGACACATTCATCACCTACAAAACTACCATTAGAAAACATCTTATCTCCCTGATTACCACCCTGTCAACTAACTACACGAATACCACCTGGTGGTTCACACTTACCTCATGACTCATTTGACCATAAAACAGAAATATTAATCTCAAATCTTAAAATAATGAATTCCTTGTGATTCTCCAATACTGAAACTATGTTACTGTGCCAAAACAAAAGCATTTCCATATGCTAAAACTCACAAACTTGTATTAGTCACTTTGCCTTAATACCAACTTACCTCATAATTTGTAATATTTAACAATTAAGAATAAAAATAAGTCTGCCTGAAATGCCTTAGCATGCTAAGCGTTTAGTGGTACACTCTGTAATCCTATTTTACTACATGTATACACTCAATAACCAAATTTCTGTAAAACTCAGCATTGTAATCTAATGAGCAGTGGTTCCCCAAACTGGGGTGTAAATTACCCCTTGGGGGTAATTATAACCATTTTTGGGGGGTAATGGAGGGGTGACAGAAAAAAAGTATGGAATTCTGAAAATCAAGAAAACAATGCGGTGCCCAAGTATCAGGATTATTGTTAACTTTGTCTTAGTATATAAAGTTGTAAAGTAAACCTATATAGTAAGTAAATAAAGTTAACCAAAAAACAATAAACATCTAAAACTAATATACAGTATTAGAAAAGAAGAATTATATAGCTAAGTGTTGTGGAAACACCAAAAATGTATTTTGACATGTATGCTTCAGGGACAAAGTCATCAGTAGCCCAGGATCGTCCTGTCCAGTACACGTCACTCATTCCTGTGGCTTGCCTCTATTTCACACTGTCAGTTTATTGTGAGCATAAGCCGAGGTAGACATAAGGCTGGTATGTATGTGTACTGCCTGTGCAGTAGATAGTTAGTATTTACACTGTTATGTGAATTTGTAGCTATTATTAATTTTATAGATAAGTATGTTGTGGTTCTTACGTTTTCAATAGTTTTTGATAGGTTTAGCAGAGTAATGCGAGGCTGTATTACGTTTCACGTTTTAGCCTATATATCAATATAACACTTTTTGTGAAAGGGTAACATGGCTTTATGTGGCATGTTAAATTGGGGTAACAAGCTGAAAAAGTTTGGGAACCACGTTATAGAGAATTAACTTTGCTTTGAATTTTGAATTTGAAAATATGAGGAGCTGCTCAAATATCGACTTGATGGGAAGGCCAATAAACTTACAACTTAACAATGGCAAAACCTACTTTATTATGTTTGGTAGCAGAGTATGTGTGCGCAACTTAACATTAAGATCGACAAAACTCTAATTTGCCAACATAATGAGTGTGAATTATCTTGGCCTATACCTGTCAATAACTAAAATTTCGCAACCATATCCAACACAATAACCAAAAAAAGTATCCAAAACGGTGGTGGATCCTCTCCAAGTTTACCATACTAGTCGTGCCGCAAACTGCACTTCTTCACCCTATACCATTCACTTATATATCCATACCTCACCTATCGCTATCTGTGCTTTGGGGTCCAACTGCGCCAACACACCTAAAGCCAAGTATAATAACCCAACAAAAAGCCGCAGTTAAGAATAATACACTAAATTCCCATCCCTTGGACCACACCCCCCACTCTTCATAGATCTAACTTACTCCTGTTCAGATCATCCACACTTACTACTGTGCAATATATATATACATGGACCTTAAATTCAATATTAACCTTGACCTAAAAGGCTTTCTTGATAGTTGTGTCAGATCCACAGAACATAACACAGTCAAAACATCTCTAGACATTCCCGTGTTGATAAACCTTAACAAAAAAATTCAATGCTATTTCAAAGGACCTAAAATCTGGTACACCCCTACCTGAAAACTCTAGGAATGCAGAACATTTCATCACTTGTCAAAACTACAGTTAGAAAACATCTTATCTCACTGATCCACCCCGACAACTAACTACATTGATAACCACCTGGGTGAGTTCACAATTATATCACCCACTGACTATAAACCCAGAATATACTAACCTTAAATTAAATTAATAAATCCTAACTAGTCATAAGTTTGCCTATGATACTCCCATATATAGACACGTTGTATTTTGATGCCAAAACAAAGCTTCACATGTAAACTCACAATTATGATGATGTAGTCACTTAGCCTTAATACCCTTAATCGTAGGATTTAAGTGATTAAGATTTAATCTAAGTCTGCTCGAAATGCCTAGCCATGCTAGTGTGTCTGTGTGCCCTATGTAATTAGTATTTATAACATGTAAACCACACAATACCAAAACCTGTAAAACCCACATTGTAACCCTTTTATAGGAGTAAAATTGAATTGAATTGTATTGAATTGAATAGTAGTATGTCAATGATGTCAGCTGTTACTGTATACTTTGTACATGTAGTTGTAGTAAAAAAAGATATTTATTTTATTAAATAATTATATATCGTGGGTGGCTAACCTCTGGGTGTGGAAATTTATTTGAAAGTTGGAGCTCCTTAAAGTTCCACAGGACAGATACGGCGTTACAAATGGCGGTCCAAGCAAGGCCGTAATGAACGGCTGAGCTGGGTTGGCTCTAATATCCACCCAAACAAAAGCGTTCTCCCGAGTTGGCGCGTGGCTGGTATAGACTTATTTAATTTATCATTTTACCCTTCAGGGAGAGTAGGTAGTTTATGTTTAGTACAATAATATTAGGATTATTGAGCGCAACTGTAGATATAATAATGGTATTAGACCTAAGCCTTAAGCATAGGTAGTAAATAGGCCGATAATGTAGGCAATACACTAGGTTAAGTTAGCTAGGGAGAACTGGCAGCCCTGTTTGAATGACGAGCATGGGTCTGGGAAGGGATCAGCTCGTTCTTCTATGGCCCATACACACCTTGGACAAGACGTGCCGGTGATTCAGCAGGACAGCGCCCCCCAAGTGTCTTCACATCTGAGGAACTTGGGGTAAATCTGGTAGAAGGCACCTCGATGTACGTAGATGACCTCCTCCGGTCAGGACCCATAACCAGTAAGACAAATAACCTCCACTTTTTCTCTTAGATTTCTGGACCAGTGTTTGGGGAAAAATTGTGTGTGAGTTGATCTGTAGGCCGATCTGTGTGTAGCTGACAGTGCATGTCCAGTACGTACCAGCGTCTTTTGTCAAGTCTAGAAGCTAGTGTCCATGACTGCATAGTTGTACTAGGGGATACGTACCCCTTGGATATAGGAATTTAAGAGGTGCAGGCAGTCATAATAACAATAGAATATGCAGGAAATAAAGGCCCAGTTGCACGTGGTTTTCGGAGGGAAGTCCAAAGGGGCTAAGGCTAAGCTTAGGAAGTTGAAGATCTAGGATATATGCTGCAATACAACTCTCGCTCAAGTTAATCCTTTACTACGCATGCATGCAGGACGAGTTTCTTGCCCAACATCATTCTTTGTGAAAATCTGTCCTATAAGCCACTTGTGAGTATGAGGTACCGACCTCAGATATCGGTGCAACAGAGTTTGCGGGTAGGCGACTCACTTGGTGGCAAGTCCAGACAAATTTTCAAAAAAAGTGGTCCTTCGAAAACCGTGATGTGGAATAGTAGGTTATAATTAAACATAGCTAGGCCACAGTTAGGAACCAGTTTAACAGGAGTTAGTTAAGTTTGCCCAACTAGGCCAGAGTTACACAGAGGCTAGGCCAAGCTGACATATACACAGAAGTTTTTGCAGTAATTTACAGGCAGCCAGGTAGGCTAGAGAAGCTTGTGATATATTTACAGTGATTAAAGTAATCCAGAAGTAGGAGCTCGCGCGCTGTGTTAATTAACTTACAGTGGATTTGGCAAGGTAGCCATAGTTGGATAGGCTTGTGCAATATTGTACAACAGTTATCTGTGTGTGTGGTGTGTGTGTGTGTGTGTGTGGTGTTGTGTGTGTGTGTGTGTGTGTGTGTGTGTGTGTGTGTGTGTGTGTGGTGTGTGTGTGTGTGACTCAAAAAAAAAAAAAAATAAAAAATAAAAAACAATCAATATTTGCAACAATAACTAATTTACAGTTGTGACCGGTGTGGAAGTGTGAATTGATCATTACACTATAATTGGTTCATGATTGTAGCCATGTATAAAGTAAGTAACCATTCTTACAGAATTCATTACCTTTGTAACTTGTGAGCTCATTTCCTTTGTTTACCTAGTTCAGCTATCCAAACTTTGGGGGCCACCAGTCCTGGACCATTAAGTACCTCTGTAATCTGTAATACTTTGTAACTTGTCAGGATTGTCACCAAGGACCTAACTGGAGTCATTACCTTTTAAATGTGAGTTCATTACCTTGTAAATGTGAGTTCATACCTCTGTTAACTTGCTCAGCTATCAAAACTTTGGGAGTCTCAGTCCCTGGACCAAATTACCGTACTCTGTAATCTTTTGACTACCGACCAGGGATGGGTATGGTTGGTGCATAACTAAACATTATTAAAAACTTAAAACTAACTTACTAGTAGCAAGGACAGATTTAACCTAGCTATTTATTTTTAGGGAGCTCTCTAAAGCCAGGTAATTAAGCTATAGCACACTAGTTAGGTTAGGATTTACCTTTATCCAACCATCCAAGCTAGATGAAGTAAGCTAGGCCCAAGCTGTTTACATACATTATCATTTACTGTTTCACAAGTTGAAGTGTTTGAATTTATTTGTGTTAACCACGGGATGTTAATTTGTTATACTGCACTTTTTTTTGTGTGATTTTTCATTGTCTTTGACTCATCTAATGTGGGATTTCGTGAATTGTTACCTGAGTCTAAGTTAAGTTAAGTCCTGTAATTATTTGCTGACCATTGTACAGGAAAGTGTAGGTTTGCTTTCACATCGATACCATCATTTTGATTGGGATTTGAAGAGCTAACAGTTGTACGTTTTAAGTCAGAGTAGAGTCAGTATAAAAAGGGAATTGTTAAGCTGTTGAGAAGCCTTGAGACTCGTTCATTCTACTAACACAGTGACGTGCTGTGGGGTGGACTGGGTAAAGTCAATTAGTGTCACACTCCTCATTACTTCGACAATGGCAGAAGGGGTTCTGGAGAGTATGGTTCAGTGTTAGCAAAAATTTGAAACGATCAGGAGCAGCATACAAAAGGGCATCGAACAGAATGCGGTACAGGTGCAAGGCTACTTGCCAACGCAGTAAGTGACTGCGATGATTTGCAGACTGCTTGAAGAGTTTGGGGGAAAAATGGGAAGCCTATGAACAAGCATTCTCAAGCATATGAGCTACAGGGCTATTCTTGAGGATAAGGAACCCCAGGGAAGTTTCAGCAGCTCCTGGACGAATTCACTAAGGTTGATGTAGAATTGTCAATGGTGATGAATAAGTGGCCTGGTGGCTGGTAAGCTAAAGCTCCTGCTTCACACCCGAGGAGGTCGGGTTGATTCCGGCGGGGTTGGAAACATTTCGGACACGTTTCCTTACACCTTTTTCTGTTCACCTAGCAGCAAATAGGTACCTGGGTGTAGTCGACTGGTGTGGGTCGCATCCTGGGGGACAAGATTAAGGACCCCAATGGAACTAGTTAGACGTCTCGAAGACGCACTGACTTTATTGGGTTATCTGGGTGTGGATAACCCTCGGGGTTTCAAAAATCCGAACGAAATCTTTTCTTATAAGTTAATTACAATTTAAAGGCTAGTATTCGAGGGTGGTGTCGAACACCGCAGGTACCCTAAAGAGGCCACACACCTGTCAATTATGTTGCCCCAGGTTACCCCAGATGAATTTACGACATTTGACGGAACCCTAACTGAGTACATTCCTTTCTGGGCATCAGTTTTAAAGCCCAGATAGATGACAGGAACGATTTGTCAGTTGCTGGTCAAATTGCAGTATTTTGCGGGCGCAGCTCAAAGGTTTAAAGCCAGCCTATAGAATCCTGGTCCGGCACTACAGATTATGACACTAATTACCAAATTGCCAAAGACAATTAGAGAATGTTTGGCAACACTGAAGAGATAAAGGTGGCCATACTTTATCGGTTGTTGGATCTAGAGGTTTGCCAACATGACGTCATAGCCTTATGAGAAAGTTCAATATTGAATTATGAGCTTGACAAATAGCTTCAGAGAGATTTGCATGATGAGGAGATTCAGAATGGGTCTTAGCCGGTGATTCAGAGGAACTGGCTAGCACTACAGTGCATGAGTTGTGCATTAAAAATATCGGACGACTAGGTTCACGAATAAAACCAATTATTGAAGGGTTTAGGGGAATCTCTATCTCACCCTGAGGCGCTGGTCGGGGGAGAAATTAACCTACCAAGGAGAAGTCGGTCAACTTCCCCAGAATTCGAGAGATAGACCTAAACCACCTCCTACTTAGGGGTCGGCACGTTATTATGACCAGGCGAGTCCTCCACCCACAGGGTCAAGGGGAAGAAGCCACTAAAAGCTGGCAGTAAGGACAGTGCTTGTTTGTGAAGGAGAACATGTAGTTCAGGGTGCTTGAGCTTCACCACCTATCACAAAAGGGTTCAAACGACTAAGGGAGTTGAGACTTTGTTTCAAGTGTTGTGGAGAACATTTGCCAGGACTTGTAGACCCAAATCAGTGATGTGTCTGGGGCTGCGAAAGCGTGGCTCAACAGTGCACTGTGTCCTAATGACACCAGATCAAGCACAAGACTAAGGGAGAGCCAAAACCGCACGAAAGGTCGGAGATCAAGGACGAGTCGGAAGCAGTTGATGAGTGTGTGACGTGCGGCACCAGAATTTGTTCTGGTGAGCAGTCTCAAGGTTCGGTGGCCTTGCCCACCATAATGGCGGTGGTTCGAATGGGAAGAAGTCTGAAACGACCCGTTTGTTCTTCGTCAGTGGGGCACAGTGATCCTTTATAACAGAGAGTCCTAGCAAATTAAGTTGAAGCTGAAGACAGGTGGTAAAGTGATGAAGTTGGAAGTTTGGTGGGGAAGTCCCACGCTGGTCTTATACAGTAGTTCCACTGTGACGAGTTTCGGTTAGCCGGGCATCGATGGAAAATTTCAGCCTTATAGTGAAGAAGCTGCCCAATATCATTACCACTAAGGCGACTGGCCGCGCATGTCAAACATTGATGGGAGTTGGGTTGTGTGAAGCTAGCGAAACCAGACATTGTTCAGACAAACGTTAGTTAATGTTGGAAATCTTGGTAGGAGGAGATTACATAGACATGTTCGTGTCTACGAGAAGGGTTATAATCAAGGAGGATGTTTGGCCTGTACAGGACTCCAGCGGGGTAATCGTAGGAGGCAGGGACAGCTCATTTCACTGCGACCCCGGGAAAGGAGGGCTCCGTATTACAGTGACTGATGTTGTACTGGTTGATGCAGATTGGGGTACACGATGACCTGTCAGAGACGCCAAGTTGGCATATCTGACGCAGTGAGCCAGTCCATAAATTATGGGACCTGGATGTAGTAGGGATTAAGGGTGACCGCTGCCCCTGAAACGAAGGAGATTACTTGAACCTGTGCAGTTCAGGGACGAACAGTACTGGGTGGAACTCCCATGGAAACTGGTACACCCAATTGCTGCCCACTAATTTCAAGAAGCACGGGGGTCAGTTGAATTCATGTGTGAACAGCCTGACCAGAAGGGGTCTTGTGGGGAATATGATGATATTATTAAGGAACAGTTGGACCTGTGGCGTTCATTGAGAAGTGCCTAATGCCAGCCTGGGGGATGGGAAAAAACGCCCATTATCTTTCCACACATGGCAGTCACCAAGGACAGCTTGCCAGTCACCACTCCCATCAGAGTAGTCTTCAAACTGCAGCTCACAGGCGAAAGTCCCCGAGAGCCATCGTTTTGAACGACTGTCTGCTCACAGGGCCCTCCCTGACGCAGAAATTAGCAGATGTGTTGTTTGAGATTCAGGACAGAACAGTATGCCTATGGGCAGATATTACAAAGCCTTCCTACGTATTGGGTTGCAGCCACAAGACAGGGACTACAAAAGGGTTCTTGTGGTTGGCTAACAGGGAGGTGCCCGAGGAGGATATGATACCTACAATCAGGCAGGTTGTTTGGTGCCACTAGTTCACCATTCCTATTACAGGCCACCATAGACTACCACCTTGTGAACTGTAACAGCCCACTTAAAGAATTACTAAAGACCCTATTTTATGTAGACAACATGAAAGGGGTACCACCTCAGATGAAAGGCTGTTGATGGACATTTACCGAGGAGTCTAATCAGGAGATGCTCTCGGCTAACTTTGCCATTGGGGAGAATTGGGTGACAAACAATCCAAGTTGCGGGGGATGTAAAACGTGACTATGCTGGCTACTCAGTACCTGAAAGGGAACATCGTGTTGGGACTGGAGTGGGAAATCAAAGGAAGACAGACTAAGGCTAAAGAGGAAACCTGATGTGAAGGTAAGCAGACCAGAAGAGGTCCTTGCTGAGCAAAGTTCAGACTGCCTTCGATACAAAGGTTGGGTTTGTTTGACACCCAACACCATTCGAGGGAGTATGCTAGTGGCCAACAGACCAGGAGCTTAACCTGCTAGTTTGGGACGACCACACAACCAGAAACAGTCTGCCAGAGTGGTACGTTGGTTAGCAAAGATCTAGCACAAATGCATGAGTTCACCATTCCCCAGCCTCGTCAGGTGTCACAGTACATGGAACTATGACTTGCAGACTTCTGTGATGCCTCCTCGCCAGGGCCTATGGGGCTTTGCGTATTTTGGTGGCCAGGAACCAGATTTCAGTTCTGGCCCCAGTCGTGCGCGGGTGACCACCCCTGAAGGATTGCTCGATCCCAAAGCTAGTAGCTCACGGCGATGTTGCTGGGAGCAGACTGGGTAAGTACATATGACGGAGGTGTTGAGTAACCTGAGGGTGAACACACCTGATGTATGGACAGACTCGGAAGTAGTTGGCCCTTAATAGTGGGTCCCCAGAAAGACAGGTCGTACGCTGAGGTTATTGCCCCTATGGTTCAGGAATCGGGTAAAGGGAGATTAATGGGAACTCACAGTCAAATCATCAATTCGTGTACGTGGCTAACAAAAACCAGATCAAAACCCCATGCCGACCCTGATAACCTGGAGTTCATACAGCTGGAAAGTTCCGGGGTCATACGCGCCCCGCGTCGGCCCGGTCTGTGACCAGGCCTTCCTGGTGGATCAGAGCCTGATCACCAGGCTGTTACTGCTGGCTGCATGCAAACCAACGTACCGCCACAGCCCGGCCTGGTCATGCATGGACTTTAGGTGCTGTCCGAGTGCCGAGTTTGAACAAGGAGAGCTATATCCGAGGACGCTCTCATGAGTTTATATAGCTAGTGATCAACAATTGTATTTTTTTTGTGGGTTCCCTTGCTCGTGATTTGAAGACTTCTCTGTGAGCAACGCGTGAAGAAAGGGGGGTATCTTGATGGGTCTATCATCTCAAGGTTCCTGCGATTATTTCGGGCCTCGCTCTTGTTTAACTGGTCCTGGGAGAAGAGATCGCGTTGTCTTTAGTACGTGTGTTAGCCACTTTTTACCGTGCTAGTGACAATCCTCCTTATGTGCTTCTCATTGGGGGATGTTGCATCAGAGGGGTGACACTCAAAAAGCTGAGTAAAAGCGAGATTGGTTGCAAAGGCCCAACTGGTTTGCCAAGCAAAGGATTGCTGGCTGGAGGAAAAATCGGGGAGACAACCAGCATATAGTAGCATCTTTGTGGTGGTAACCCGACACTGAAATTATTTGACCCCAGAGGATGCTACTCCTCTTGGAGGAACTTAATAGGAGTCACGGAAATTGTATATCGATTTGTATTAGGAAGCGCATGACAAGGTTAAGCAGGGTCTACAGTTTTCTCTTGTGGGTCCCAGAGAATATAGATAAGGGCAACTACCAAAGGGAGAGGTTTCCAGGAGTGCTGGAAGTACTCGGCGACAGGGCAAGCAGTGCTTATGGCATCAGGACATGTTGGTCTAACAACGACTCAGGGAACAGTAAATTGGTCCACACCCTTCATAGTATTGTTCCTAGGATCATGCTGGTGCGAATAAATGCAGGGGAAGAATACCAAAACTCTGAGGCTCAGCTATGGGAGGCCAAACATGCCATGTTACTGGGGAAAGGAGGGAAGGGGCTTCAGGAGTCTATTGATTACAAGATCCCATCAGAGGACCTTACATGGGGGTTTAGAGATACGCCTCACCTGCCTACTTGACATCAGAATTACTGGGTACTGAGAAGGGCCGAGCTGTCGTCAAAAGGGTGCTAAAGGAGTTGCACGGTCGCTCGGCGGTAACATGGGAGGACCCTAGCCGATACCCGGTCCACCACCGTGACTGCCTCAGAAGCGGTACAGAGTGACAGGCCCTACTTGAGATTGTGGGTAATAGACCTATACTGGGGCTTATCACATTGTAAGAACCTAGGATACGATAGGGTGGGCCCTCGTGAAAGTATATTCTGCCTGTTTAACCGACTTGTGCCAGTACTCTTCTATGCTTGGCTATTGGAGTTGGAGCGGAAGATATGTCAATAGAGGACTTTTTCGCGTGAAGTTGTTCCAAGAGGTTACTGCCAGATATCTCGTTCCGCAATTGATTTATCTCGGGCAATGGCACGAGCTTCAGAGCGGCTGATAAAGTTTTCAGGAATCTCAGGGACAACGGAGAAGTACGAGAATACCTGAAGAGAATAGAGTGCGAGTGGAGGTTCATAGCTCCCAGAGTGCCTTGGCAAGGGGGATTCTATGAACGCATGGTGGGCACAGTCAAAGGGTGCATTCAGAAGGTCTTACACGGCAGGAGAGTGAGCTTTGATGAACTGAGGACAGTGTTAGCTGAGATAGAGGCAAGAGTCAATAAAAGGCCTCTGACCTACATGCAAAATGGGATTGACGAGCAGGAAGCTCTCACCCCTAATCACATGCTGTTTGGAAGGAGGATTGAGCCCTTCCCGGCAATTTTGAGTCAGTCTTCCAAGGAGCTGGATTATTATGGGCCCGATGGTCCTCCCATCAAATGAAGAACTGCACAAGAGTCACAACAGACTGGTGAACATCCTAGACAAATGGAACCAGGTGTGGCGCAGGGATTACTTGACAGCCCTGCAGGAACATTTCTATGGAGCAGACCCCGAGGCAAATAAGATGATGCTAAGTGAAGGGGGCCTGGTGCTAGTAGAATCCGAGGCACCCAGGGCATACTGGCCTCTTGGCCTGGTAGTGTCGACCCACCCAGACAAGGCTGGGTGGTTGAGAATGGTGAAGGTGAGAATGAATGGTGTCTAGACTATAAGACCCATCAACAACATTTTACCTCTCAAGGTCCACATGGTGGGACCGGGACATGAGAAGTTAGACCAGAGGCTGACCGAGCTGAGCGGCCAGACGACCCGTTGAATGGCGCTCAAGTCCAGGGCCCACTGGGAGGGCCTGCGGGAGGCAGACTTGATCTAGACTTAGCGCCTACCTTTGCCGGCGGGAGGATGTGGAAATTTATTTGGTCCCTAAAGTTCCACAGGACAGATACAGCATACAAATGGGGTCCCAGCAAGGCCATAATGGAACGGCTGAGCTGGGTGGCCCTTAAACCCACCCAAACAAAAGCGTTCTCCCCCGAGTTGGCGTGGATGGTAAGCACTTATTAATTTATAGATTTACCCTTCAGGGAAGCTGTAGGTAGTTTACTTTTAGTACCCTAATTTTTGGATTTTTGGGCAAACTGTAAAAATTAATAATGTAGCCCAAAGGGACCGAACAAGGAAGAAATTTGGCTGAAAATTTTGTGGGCAAACACTGGGTTTAAAAAGTTAGCTGGGAGAACTGGCACCCCTTGTTTGAATGGAGGCTGGGCCCTGGGGGGGGATCAGCTCGTTCTTTTTAAAAACCAAAAACACCACCTGGACAAGATGGGGCCGTGTTTCAGCGGGGCGCCCCCCCGTGTCTTCACAAAAGGGGGTTGGGGGAAAATCGGGTTTAGAGGCCCCTTTCAAAGAACTGTAGATGACCTCCGCCCAGGCCCCATACAGTAGAAAAAACCTTCACTTTCTTTTAAAAATTTCGGGGCCAGTGCCGGGGGAAAAAATTGTTTAGTTTTTGTTCTTTTGGCCTGTGGGTCCCGGCAGTGAGGGTTTTCGTTACGAAACCGCATTTTCCAGGGCCCAGATTTCCTCATAAAAAAAACTAGCCCTTTTTGCCTAGGGCTTCCGCGCATTTGGGGGCCCCGGGCCCAAAGGGGTTCAGGGGTCTCCAAATTCGCACAATGGTGCAAGTGCAAGGGGCCCCTCCCTTAAAAAAGTTCAAGTGTTTTGGTAGTAAAATTGATTTTAAAAAAATTTAAAACAAAAACAAAAATAAATACTGAAAGAAAAAAAAAATTTAAAAAAAAAAAAAACCCTTTAACCATAGTTTGGCAACACTCAAAAACCGCCTTTGTTTTCATCAGGACACTGTGTTTTCCCCCCCTATTTTGGGGTTAGGGGAAAATTTTCCTCCCCAAATTTTTCGTAGTTTTTACCTTTTAATCTGGGACTTTTTACTGTGAAAAATTTTAACTAAAGGGGTTTTTGTTGATAGACTTTGGTGTGTTTTGGAAAAATTGTTTTTTTTCACCTTTTAAATTTTTAAGGGGAGGACCGGATGGGGTTTATTTGTTTTAAAAAGGGCCCAAAGGCCCCCAGAAAAGCCGCTTTTTTGGGGGAAAAAATTTCTTTTAAAGAAAAACCAAAAAACGAAAACTTTTTTTCCTTTTTGTGGGTTTTTAAAAAAAAGCACTTTTGTTTCCTGTTTTTAAAAATTTTTTTTAACTTTTCAATAACCGTTCTCAATTGATTGATGTTCTACATCACTTTCCGTCGCAAAAGGTTATTTTTCAAGTTGCGAGGGAAAGTGATGTAGAACATCAATTAATTTACTACATATTTCCCCAAAAACACATAAGCCCCCAAGCAAAAATCTTTTGGTTTGGGGGCAAAAAATAAAAATTGCCCGCATTTTTTAAAATTTTTCCCTTTGTCCTTATCAAAGGGTGGTAGGCCATTTTTTCTTTGCAAAACATAATGTTTAGTTTTTTTTGAAAATGGTAATTTAAGTCCCATTGTGAAATTGTTCTTGGACTGGGTTTGTTTTTCTTTTTTAATTTTAAAATTGGAGATCAAGGAGGTAAATTAGTAAAAAAATTCAAATCCCCAATCACAAACCCTTTAATTTTTGGGGAAAAAAGGGGTTTTGGGTTTATAAACCCTTTCGGGAAACGTTTTAAAATTTTTAAAGATGCGCACCCGAGGAAAGGGGGGGCCTAAAGGGCCATATCCCCCCCAAATGACAAAAAAAAATTTTTAAAATTAAAAAAATTTAATAATAATTGAAAATAAAAATTTTTGTTTTTGCATGTTTTAAGAATTTATACTTCCTCATTAGGGCATCCCCGGTGAACTTTGATGTTAGACGTTTTATGGGGAGGGGTTCCAAAAAAAGAAAGAAAAAATTAAAGAAAAAGGGAACAGAAAAAGAAAGATGTGGGAACCCTGCGGGAAAGATCCCCAGAATGCCACAAAAACAGTTTCTAAAGTTAAAGTACAGTTGAAATCTGTGATACGTCAGATCATACAGGAAGCCCCCCCCCCTTTATTTCCCCAACCACCCTTTCTTCCTTTTTGTCCCCTTTAAATGTCTCAACGGCATTTCCCCACAGGATTTGTAAAAAAAGGGTCCTCCCTTGGGCCCAAAAATGAAATCCCGATTCTCAAGTAATGTTTTCCCTTTGCAGAAAAACTTCAGTCAAACTTTTAAAACATCGACTTTAGGAAACATAAAAGGTTTTATGATGAGGGAAAGCGTCGGGGGTTTAAAGTCATCTATTTTTTATGGAACCCTTGCAAATTCAGAAATGTGAAAAAAATCAGGGATGGTAAACTCTTTGAAATCTCGGGAAAAAGTGCCCCTAAAGGGGAAGGGTTTTCCTGTTTTTGGGTTTGAGGGGCTCTTGATTTGGGGAAATTTGGGATCGTCTCCAGTTCCCCGAATTAAGCCTAAAATTCCCTTCCCCCTTCCCCCCCCCCCCAGGCGTTTTTAAAATTTTTCCCTTCGGGTTTTTAGCGTTTCCCCCCTTGATTATAATAATAAAAATAATAATCAGGAAAAGGTACTTTTTCAGTTTCCCAAAGCTATTTTTAAAACCAAAGAAAATATTTTTCACACGGGGTTCAGTGGGGGGAAAAATTCCTAGCGTTCCGAGGAAAAATGAAAACAGCACCCACCCCAAGGAGTTGCTTTTTTCCAGTTATTTCGTGCACAAAAAAAAGGCTTTTTGGGGATTCTCTTTTGGAAAACCCAAAACGGAAAAGAGCGCACTTGTTGGAGGAAAAATTTCTAAAAAGAGTTGTTGCTTTTAAAAAAATTTTTTAGTTTAAAAGGGAAATTTTTTTCCCCGGTGGGGAAAATGAAAATTTTTGGGTTCGGAAAACAAGGGAAAAATTCCCTGGGGATCATAGAAACTGTTAGCACAATTGACCTTTCTTAGCAAATCTTTTGGGGCAGGGGCCTTGAAAATTTGCAGGAAGAGGCACTGTATTTACATCCCATCAAAACCTTTATCCCCAGTGAAATTGAAATAAAAGAGCTAAAAGGGTCCCTAAAACATCATAGCAGTGTTGAAAACTGAAAAATACTTTGAAAATAAGTGTAGTTCAACCCCAAAGATATTTAAACATACAAATAAATTTAAACATTCATTTTTTCCTTTGTCGATCCTTTGGTAACCCCTAGGGGTGCTTTTTTAAAAATTTCTTTCCCTTTTTTCGGGAAATAAATGGGGAAAAAAATTGATGAATGGTCAACCCCATATCAAAAAAATAAACCCCCCTTGGGGAATATGTGCCCGTCAAACCTTTTCTTAATCTTGTTGGGTCATGTCGGGCGGTTTTTGGGTTGTCGTTTGCATTTTCTTTTTTTGGTCTTTTACAACCCACTCTTTAATTTTTTCTTTTTCTTCAAGAAATGGGGGGAGTTTACTCAAGTAAAAAAAAAAAACCCATTAATGGAGTTTTCCCATAAAATCATTATCAAAAAGGTGGTGGGGGCAGCATGATGAAAACCATGGTTTGAAAGACAGTTTGCTGAAATAGGGGTTTCTGCTTTGACCCAAAATGGGAAGGGATGAAAACCAGCCCAAAACCTACAAGAAGCGAAGTTAGCTTTCCAAAATTGGGAAGTTTTTTTAAATTTGGGCCTTACTCTGGGGTTGCTTTGGGGACTGTATACGGGAAAAGGGTTTAAAAAATCCCAAAACGAAAAAAACACTTCAAAAAATTGAAAAAAAAATTTAGCTATTTTGTGCAAACCCCTTCTATGCAGGCTTGGGGAAATTTTTGAAAGGGTCACTTGCAAAAATGGAAGCTTTTGAAATGTTTTAAAGAGAAAGCTAAATTTGTTTGGTGAAAGACTACATTCCCCGGGTGATAATCAGCGGGTTAAGGGAAGGGGAAAACGCAATTTTGAAGAGCCAGAAAATAAAATTGTTTTTGTTTTAACCCAAAGGGGCAAAAAAATGAAAGGGACGCTACAAAACTCCTTCTTTTCCTGGTTTCACTGATTACAAAATTTGGGTTTGAAAAGAAAAAAAACCAAACCAAAAATCTCAATGACAATTTTTGGATTTCTTTAAAATTTACTACTTGCCAGATGCGAATTGAGAAAGGCTGCTTTTTAAAGTTGCAACAACCCCTTTTCCCAGCGAGGGTTCCCGGGACACTTTTGTTAAAAAAAAATTTGGTTCTTTTTTCTGGGTATATGAATCAGTTTAAAAGTTCCGACCTAAAAAATGTGCGCCCCAGCGGGTTTGAAACATTTAAGAAATGGGGTATCTCAGAAACCTTCCCTAATGTTGACATAGTGTATCCCCTTTTTTACCTAACATTTTTTCCAAACTAACAAACAAAGTAAAGGAAAACTTTTCTTTTTCCCTGTTTTTGAAAAGAGTAAAAAAACCATTTCCGTTCAACAACGGCCAAGACAAATTGTGTAACCAAAGCCTTTTTTGCCATTTCTGGAGGCCTGGGAAATTTACCTAAGAGTTTCGGGGGTCAACGCCCCCCGGGCCCCGGTTTTGACCCCGGCCCCCCTGGTTGGGTAGCGCCTGATCAACCAAGGGTTTGCTGTGGTGCACGGGAAAACCCCCGTACGGGGCCACACCCCCCTGAAAAAGGGAAATGACTTTAGGTGCTTTTCCCGTGCCAGCTTTTAAGAATGCCCGGGGTCTGTTGGTAAAACCCCTTTTGGTGCTGGGAGGCAGTTGAACCGTCTCGGGCCCCTAAAACTTATTGGGATGGGTTTTCCCTTTAAAGTGCTAGGACACCCCTGGTTTTTCATTGGGGGGATGGTGCAAAAGTTTTGCCAAGTCTTTTGCTTTCGGAGTGAGTGATTTTCGTGTTTCATTGAGTTGATCTAACAAGAAATAATTTATTTTTTAAAAATTTTTTTTGAATTTAAAAATTTCCAAATGAAATCCAGAAAAAAAATTTTTTTAAGAATTTCCCGGAAAATTTAAAAAATACTTTTTTGGTTTTTATGATTTGATAGTCTTTTTGCCCTTATGCAATGATAACAAAAAGGTCAGTGATTTTTTAAAGGGGAAAAAAGTGCTGTAGTGGTTAAAGTTGAATAAATTTGGTCCCTATGTCACTACTTTAAAAAACCCTAATCTAGTAATTTCTTTTCTGTCTTTGGGGGTTTATTCTCTTTAAAAAGCAGATTTAACATGATTGTTAAAATGGGTGTTGGTAAATTTTTTTTTGGTTTCTTGATTACTTTTCCCTTTTAAATTTTTAAACTAAATAGCAGAATTTTTTTAAAATTTGACCTTTTAAAAAAGGGTCCCCCCACCCGACCCCCCCCCTCCCCACCCCCAAGCTGGAAGGGGTCCTTCTCTTACCCGAAATCAAAGGGGGGGCCCCCCAATCTGAATACCTAGGGCCCGGGAGATTCTTAAACCCGGCCCCCGCCAGCGTCTTTTTTTTTTTCTAGAAGGTAGTGCCGTGCCTGCATAGTTGTTAAATAGGGGATACATACCCCCCTTTGGGGGATAGGAATTTCTGAGGGGAGGCAGGTCATAAAAACGATTTAATATTGGGGAGGAATTTAAGGGGTCCCGGGGTTTCACTTTGGGTTTTTGAGGGGAAAGTCCAAAGGGGGTAAAGCTAAGCTTAGAGGGAAATTTTTGATCAGGATATAGCTGCAACACCAAGTAAGTTTAGACCTTTTTACGTGCTGCAGGCGAGTTTCTTGCAATTCATTTGTGGAAAAATTCCTATAAGCCACTTGGAGCTGAGGTTTCCGACCTAGAACTCTGGTGTCCAAAAAGGTTTGCCAGGGTGGCGAAATCACTTGGAAGGGGTCCAGACAAATTTTTTACACTGGGGTTAAATAAACCGAAAGAAATTTTTTTTATAAATATATATATTATATATATATATATATATAATATAAAATATATATATTATATATATTATTATTAAAAATAAAATTTTTTTTTGGGGCCCCAAAGGGGGCGCAGTGGGGAAATTCACTGCTATTTTGAGTTTTTCTCAGGTAATCCCACTGATATGTTTTTGATTAATTTAATGTAACTGTTTTTGTGCTTGTTTCCCCGGAATTTAAACTTACTTTAAAATATATGTTTAATAAACAAATAAATTTTAGTTAAAACTCCCGCTCTAGGGGCCATTGTGGCACTTAAGCCGCCCATTTAAATGGGGAAAAACGATCTGAGGGGAAAAAAATTTTGTCTTCTGAAATCATTTTAAAATTCCACTTCTCCGGGCCACCCCCCTCTTTTAATTTTTTAAAATTTAATTTTGTCAAAATTTTAAAATACAATTATATTGGTACAATTTAAAAATACAAATTTTTTTTTAAAATTTCAATTTTTTTGTACAATTTGTTTCCCCAAAAACATGATTTCTAGGCTTTATTTGGGTGTGATTGGCTGGTGGCGGCCTGGTGAACCTGATTGGTTTCTTGCCGCCCGGTGGAGTGTGATAAAAAGGGTGAGGGCCCTTTTTTTTTGAAAGGGGGTGAGCGGGCGTCTTTGGGGGGGCTGTGTGCCCACTGTAAAACACATCTCTCTCTCTTAATTTTTCTGTAATTTAAACCTTTAAATTTCAACCACCATGGGCGCCAAGGCCAAGTTGAAGAGGGCAAAAAGGGAGTAGGTTTAAATTAATTTGTCCAAATTTTTAAACCTCAGTTTCATTTGTATTTTCCCCGTGTATACCGCTGGTGTCCTGGGGAACCCCTCGTTTTATCACTACAATTTTTTATGTATTATTAAAGTTACTTTTAACCTTTCACCTAATTTTCCCCTGGCCTCAAATGGCTTCCTTAAATCTTAATTTCTGATGGAAATACCTCACCCCAAATTTTGGGCATTTTTTGGGGGTTTTAAAAAAATTTACATTTGTGAAAATTTGTACTTGGTGTACCTGTACTTAACCCTTTTTTAAAATTAAACTACTTTTTTGCCTTTCCTACTTGTTTGCTTACCCCCAAATTTTTTGCTTAAACCCACTTGTTAATTAAACCAATTATTTACTTTTCTTCCTTTTTTTAAATTATTTACTTTTTTTTCCTTTCTTGTTTAAATTATTACTTGGTTTTCTTATCTAATTGTTTACTTACCTACTTTTTACTTTTCCACCCTTTTTTACTTCCTACTTGTTTTAAATTACCCACTTGTTTATTACCTACTTGTTTACTTACCTACTTTTTTTACTTTCCTACTTGTTTACTTACCTACTTTTTTTCCCTTTCCTAATTTTTTACTTACCTACTTTTGATTTACTTACCCCTTGTTTTTTTTTCTTTCCACTTGTTTTTCTAGCCTTATTTACTATTTTCTTGCTTCTTATTTACTTTCATATTTTCTTAATTTCATAATTTTCTTACATATTTACTTTTCAAACATATTTAATTATTTACTTTACTACCCTTTTTTAAATTACCTAATTATTTTTCTTTATTTACTTAATATTTTTCTTACAAAAACTTATTTTTCTTATTTTTTTAAAATATTTATTTTCTTTGTTTTATTTTGCTTAAATTTTTTTAAAAGTAATAAATAAATTTTCTTAATTCATGGTGAAAAATTTAAAGGGGGATTTGATTAATTTTTTTGAAGCCTGCTCGTGGTTTATCCAGGGAACTGGAGCTGCCTGTAACTTGTATTATATGGTTTTTCCCACAGTAATGGTTCGTGGTCGAAGGTAGGGGGAAAAAAGGGGTGTTGGGGTTGGGGCCCCAGGGTTCGAACCCCTTGGACAGGTGGAAAAGGTTAAGTCTGTTGCTAACACCCCGCTTTGGGACTTTACCTACGGGGTTTGTTTTTACAAAACACCTGGCATTCAAACCCAGCAGGTTTTTTAGTTGTTAGCTAACAAACCCGTGGCCCTTCACCTAGCGTGTTTGTTGTTAGCTAAAACCTGTTGGGACCTTTTAATAGCAGTGTTTTGTTTTTGTTAGCCCAACACCTGCTGGGACTTCACCTGCAGGGTTAGTTTTGTTTAGTAAACCCGCTGGGACTTCACCCGCCCTTTTTAGTTTTTGTTTTAAACCTTAACCCCCTGCTTTTTTTGGGCCCCCTGGGACCCCCTAGCATGTTAGTTGTGATAGCTAACACCTGTGGCCTTCCCTACCGTTTAGGGTTTTGTTAGTCCCAAAACCCCCTGTGGGCCCCTTTACCTAGCATTTTTATTGTGGGGGGGAGCTAACACCTGCTGGCCCCTTTTTAAATTGCCTTTTAGTTGTGTTAGCTTAAAACCCGCTGGGACTTCCCTGCAGTGGTTTGTTTGGGGTTTTGCAACCCCTGGCACTTTCCCTTGCCCGTGTTTGTTGTTTTTTGCTAAAACCTGGGTGGGGAACTTCCCTACAGTGGGTTTGTTGTGGGGACAACACCGGGTGGCCCCTTACCTAGCCGGGGTTAGTTGTGTTTTTGCTAACCCCCGCTGGCACCACCCGGCCCGTTTTAAATTTGTGTTAGCTAAACACCTGCTGGGACTTCACCTAGCAGTGTTGTTGTTTTAAACTAACCCTGCTGGCACTTAACCCAGCGTGTTTGTTTGTTAGCTAAAAAAACCCCCTTTTTGGGGGCCCTCTTTTTTGTAGGTCCCTTTTTGGGGCCCCCCGGGGGGTTTGGGGCCCTCGTGTTTGTAGGTCCCTGTTTGGGGCCCTCGTTTTGTCTGTAGGTCCTGTTTGGGGCCTTGTGTTGTCTGTAGGTGCCTTTTTGGGGCCCTCGTGTTGTTGTGGGGCCCTTTTTGGGGGGTTTTTTGGCCTGTTTGGGGCCCCTCGTGTTTGTAGTGCCTTTTGGGGGCCATCGTGTTGCTGTAGGTCTTTTTGGGGGCCAGGGTTTTGTCTGTAGGTGCCTTTTTGGGGCCATCGTGTTGTCTTTGGTGCCTGTTTGGGGCCACGTGTTGTCGTGGGTGCCTTTTTGGGGGCCAGTGTTGTCTGAGGGCCTGTTTGGGGCCTCGTTTTTGTCTGAGGTGCCGTTTGGGCCCTTTTTTTTTTAGGTGCCTTTTTTTGGGGGCCATCGTTTTGTCTGATGCCTTTTGGGGGGCCATCGTGTTGTCTGTAGGTCCTTTTTTGGGCCCCTCAGTTTGAGTGACAGTTTGGGCCATCGTTTATCGTAGGCCTGTTGGGCCTCGTGTTTTTTTTTTTAGGTGCCTCTTGGGGCCATCGGTTGTCTGTAGGGCCTTTTAGGGCCCTCTGGTGTTGTGGGTGCCCTCTTTGGGGCCATCTGTTTTTGTAGTTCCTGTTTGGCCATCGTGTTATCTTAGGTCCCTGTTTGGGGCCATCATGTTGCTGTAGGTGCCTGTTTGGGCCATCGTCTTGCTGTGGGTCCCTGTTGGGCACGTCTTGCGTAGGCCTTTTTGGGCCGTCTTGCTGGTGTGCCTGTTTGGGGCATCGTCTTGTCTGTAGGTGCCTGTTTGGGGGGGGCCATCGTCTTGTCTGTAGGTCCCTGTTTGGGCCATCGTCTTGTCTTTTAGTGCCTTTTTTGGGGCCATCGTCCTTGTCTGTAGGTTGCTGTTTGGCCCCCGTCTTGTCTGTAGGTGCCTGTTGGGGCCTCGTTTGTCCTGTAGTGCCTGATTGGGGCCCGGTCTGTCTGTAGGTCCCTGTTGGGCCTCGTTGTCTGTAGGTGCCTGTTTGGGGCCATCGTCTTGTCTGTAGGTGCCTGTTTGGGGCCATCGTCTTGTCTGTAGGTGCCTGTTTGGGGCCATCGTCTTGTCTGTAGGTGCCTGTTTGGGGCCATCGTCTTGTCTGTAGGTGCCTGTTTGGGGCCATCGTCTTGTCTGTAGGTGCCTGTTTGGGGCCATCGTCTTGTCTGTAGGTGCCTGTTTGGGGCCATCGTCTTGTCTGTAGGTGCCTGTTGGGGCCATCGTCTTGTCTGTAGGTGCCTTTGTTGGGGCCATCGTCTTGTCCTGGTAGGTGCCTGTTGGGGCCATCGTCTGTTGTAGGTGCCTGTTTGGGGCCATCGTCTTGTTTGTAGGTGCCTGTTTGGGGCCATCGTCTTGTTTGTAGGTGCCTGTTTGGGGCCATCGTCTTGTTTGTAGGTGCCTGTTTGGGCCATCGTCTGTTGTAGGTGCCTGTTTGGGGCCATCGTCTTGTTTGTAGGTGCCTGTTTGGGGCCATCGTCTTGTTTGTAGGTGCCTGTTTGGGGCCATCGTCTTGTTTGTAGGCCTTTTTGGGGCCATCGTTGTTTGTAGGTGCCTGTTTGGGCCATCGTCTTGTTTTAGGTGCCTTTTGGGCCATCGTCTGTTGAGGTGCCTGTTTGGGGCCATCGTCTTGTTTGTAGGTGCTTTTTGGGCCATCGTTTGTTTGTAGTGCCTTTTTGGGGGGCCACGTTTTTTTTTGTAGGTGCCTGTTTGGGGCCATCGTTTGTTTGTAGGGGGCCTTTTGGGCCATCGTGTTTGTAGGGCCTTTTTGGGGGCCATGGGTTTGTGGGTGCCTGTTTGGGGCCATGGGTTTGTTTTGGTTCCCTGGGGGGGGCCCATCGTGTTTTTGTGGGTCCCTTTTTTGTTTTGTGGTTCCCTTCATTAAAGAAATCTATTTAATAAATTTTGAACGATCCCAACATTGTGAGGGGTGAGAGCACTTTAATTAAGTTCATTTATTTGGGGTACGGACAAATAAATAGTTACCAAATTACATACATATGAATGTAAAATTACCAAAGATAACCCAAAAAAAAAAAAAAAAAAAGTGGGTGATGTTTTCCCTTTGGCTTTCCTGTTTTTCCATTGGGGTTTTCTTGTGGGAATAGGATTCTTCCCAGCATTAGTTTTCCTTTTTAAAGTTATTCAATACATAGAGATTTTTGTACATGCAGTGTAGTTTACTGATACATACATTTCGGTTTTTCCCTCCACCCACACATATAACCAAATTAAGGAAAATACCCTGCAGCAACACTAGATAACCCCAGCGCTGGAAACATAACAAAAGGTGTTAAAGCTACTCTTGTTTTTTGTATGGGCCCATCAGTTCAAGGATGAACATTTGGGGTGATGTTACATAGGAAAGGAAAAACCGCAGCAGCCGTTGGCCCCAAATAGCAGGGCCTTTTCATATTCCCACTAACAAAACATTTGCCTAACCCAGTTTTTAATGCCCCCCAAGAAATAAGCTTGATAAACCTATCCCCTGTCAAATGCAAGTCCCCTTTCAAACCCCAAACCCCCTCCCGTGTTTTTTTTTTATTTTTTTTTTTTTCCCAAAAAGTCGCCCCCTCCCCCCGAGGGAGGGGGACCCAAAAGAAAGAAAATCCCCAAAAAAAAATACTTTTCATCATTAACACTTTC
>NC_069458.1:31828539-31849801 GCF_026875155.1 Cherax quadricarinatus | reverse complement strand
ACAAAAGCAAAAACTTGGCAGACATGCACCATCCCCCCAATGAAAAGCGGGTGTCACTAGCACGTTAAGAACCATACAATAAGTGTCAGGGCCCGAGACGTTCACGCCCCCCGCCACATAAGGGGGATTACCAACCCCCCTGGCAGTCTTCAAGCTGGCACGGGACAAGCCCTAAAGTCATTTCCTACACCGGGGCTGTGCTCGTCGTTGGTTTGCGTGCAGCCAGCACAACAGCCTGGTTATCGGGGGGCTGATCCACCGGGGCCTGGCAAAACCCGGGGCCGCGGGGCGTTGACCCCCAAAACTCTCTCCGGGAAAACCCCCATCCGAAACCTTCCCCAACATCACCCCTTTCAACGTCACTTGTTACTTCTGGACGATTCCTCGTAAAAACTCCAAAACGTTTTATGTAGGGGACCTTCAGGCAAGCTAAAACGCAGTTGAACCACGATTCGGGGTTACACTAGAAGAAGAGTCCAATACAAGCACCTTTCCTCGACGTCCTCATTACAAAGTAGCAACAACCTAAGATTTCAAGTTTATCAAAAACCCCACCAATAAAAATGACTCACACACTTCTACAAGCAAGATACCAAGCCCAAAAGGGGCATCATCATGGGGTTTTTCCCTAAGAGCATACCGAATTTGTAGTCCTGAGTTTCTTAAACGGGAATTATTTACATTCACCAAACATTCACTGAGTTAAAATTTTTCCTTCTTTTTTCATAAAAGACTGCAAGAAAAGACTCTTCAATCATCAATTTCCACGAAATCAACACCGCTCCCAACAAAGTTAAATTCTTCCCAACACCAGGTTTGCACTAAACGTCTAAAAAGTACTTTCACAAGCTAACACCAGAGCGCCATCGCTTCAAACCCTCAATAAAGGACTAACCAGACAAAACCCAAGCACCACGAACCAGTAAATGCAGGAGTTTACACAAAACTCTGGTTTAGAAAGACACGTAAGCAAACCTATAACATGTCTTTCTAAACCAACTTGTCGGGATTTATTTCCAAGGGTTTTTTTCCCCACTAACTCTGGGAGGCTGTGACAAAATCTACTAGGGAAAACAGCCAGAAACCCCGACACCCGCCTCAAGAACACATTTACCATTTGGGAAAATAACCGAAAAACCCGGTACAACACCGAAAATTCCACCAACACTCATGAAATTCAGAGACGGCCCAATTAGTGATAAGAAACTAATTTCCGCAACGCAATGCCTCGAATCACACTGATCGCTTTTTTCGAATACAATTAAACAAAACAAGGCAGCTTCACCATTCCGAAGTCTTAGCAAGAATCCCCTGAAAACATAAACCCTGCACACATAGTCTCCCCCTGTTAATACACAAAGCACAGAGATGAACACTGAAACAAGCTGCCTCATTCCAGTTTATTTTTGTCCAACCTATTTTTATTTACCCAAGAATAGCTTTTATCGAACATTAAAAGGGTATAAAATACCGACAGGTTTTTAAAAGACACATATGCAACAGTTAGGTATCTTATTATGAAACTTTGCCACACATGGGCTTTTTATCAAGTACAAAAAAGTTGATAGAAGCAAAGATACTTGAAGACGATGTAATCACCCATCACCCTTAAAGTTTTAGGTGGTCAGTCCCTCATCTGGAAAACATTGTTCCATAGTTTTAAAAAATATGGTATGAAGTGACAAATGGAGCTTTTATAGCCCAAAAGAGCAGATAATAAAGATACCTAACTTTTGCATATTGTCTTACCTAACACAGTTTTATATCCTTTTACTCATGTACGAATTAATTGTTTACTCCATATGTTTTTCTTTTGTCACTACCACTACTACTACTACTACTACCACTAGTGAACATCGTAATTTTACCTCACTAGTATTACACCTCACCTGAGCCTTTATATACCCTCGTGTCCACGTCTTTTTCCTTTCCCCCAACCCAACCTTCCTCTCCCCCGCCCCTTGCTACCTAGAGGAGACAACAGAAGACCTGCGATGGCGTGGCCCGGGGCCCCCCCCCCACTCGCCTTTGCCTCCATTGCTGGGCCATTTCCGGACCAAATCCCTCCTTCGCTGCGCCATTGCCGAGCTCAACCAAACCCAAACCCGACCCTCAACCAAACCCCCTAATCTACGGGGACTGGGGTTAAGCCCTGGGTCTTTTTCCCACAAAATTTTAAAAATCCCTCACCCCTATTCTTCCCCTTCCCACCCCTCCCCCCCCTTTTACCCAAGGGTCTTACCTGAAGTATTTGGATTATTGTTGTAATGGCTTGATAAGCCCTGGAACGAAACGTTCCACAATAAAAGCACATTAGTTCCTTTGGGTTTCCTTTATTTTGCACTTTATACATCTTTAGTAAGGCCTCACCTAGATTATGCACTAAATTCTGGTTTCCCCAAATTTTTACAGAATGGACAAAAATTTCGTTAGAAAACATTCAGCTGGGATGACTAAATTAATACAAGCAAAGAAATTTTTCCTTATGAAAAAAGATTAAGACTTTTAAGTTCATTCACTTTTAGACAAAAAGGGAGGGGAACCTGACGAAGTGTATAAGTGGAAGATGGGTTTTAATAAAGGGGATTTTAAAACAAGGTCTTGGGGATATCTCTCCAAGAAGAACCCCAGTAAGGATTTAAATTAGATAAGTTTAGATTTAAAAGGACAAGGGAAAGTTTTGGTTTTGGAAATGGGGTAGTTGAGAGTGGAACAGTCTCCCAGTTGGGTTATTGAGGCTGGAATTTTGGGTAGTTTCAAATTTGGTTTGGATAGTACATGAGGGGGAGGGGGGATTTGAGTGGGATTGCACATCAGGCTTTTTTTTTGGGTACATTGAAAATTGGGTTGTAAAAAGCTTGTTAGTGGGATGAATTGTAAAGGACCTGCCTATATGGCCAACAGGCCTGCTGCTTTTCCCCTCCTTTCTTATTTCTTTGTTTTATAAAATGTGGGAAACCTGCAAAAGGGCCCACTGGCCCATACGGGCAGGGCCTTATCAAAACACATCACCTTGAACATCGATATTACCCACTATATTGCACCTCACTCTGAGCCTTTACTATCCCCTCTGTGTCCTAACTCGTATTACGACAAACCATTGACAACTCTCAGTTTTACGGGGTTCACTAACCCCTTTTTAAAAAGGCACATGGCTTTCCGCCGAAAAGAAGGTCACGATGCTCCATGAACACAAAGGGGGAAATCAATTTGGGAAAAGTGGGGGGAAATTCTAGCGAGAAGTTTTTCGAGAGGAAGGGGAATCCGTTTACATTTTTCAATCTACATCCCAACCATGGAACAAGCGCAATAAAACAGGTGCGGAAAAAAACACCCCCCCCACGAAAACCAAGAGGGAGGAACACTGTGGCAAGAAAAAAACACCGCCGTCAAGGAGCAGGAAAACCCGCTAACCGACCTGGCAAATTCAAGGGAAGTTTATGGGGACCACAAACCCACTTGGGGTTTTTCATACCTGGAACACGACACAACCGAATTCAAGATAGGGTTCCCCTGGGGGGGAGAACCAATTTTGACTCCTCTCAACAAGGAAAGTATCCCCCTTTGAAGAGAGTCTGGAGACGACGCTCATTCACCCTGGAGGAACGGGACCTGGGCAGAAGATCCCCAAAGGGGTTAGTATGCGAAAACCCCCCTGATGATCCCCTCGAGGCAGTAGCACCCCCCCCAGGGGGTGTCAGCTCAACGTCTCAAGGCAAAGACGGCAGGAACGCACCGACCCACATTTTCTCTTCGCATGTAGGACCACTCCCATCCCAGCTGGCCCTGGGTTCTTGGGGCGGACGATTCAAAACCTTCACAGCAGAACCTTTTCGCTTTTTTAAGTGTCACGTTATGGACACCGGGGTGCACTATGCCCAACAGAGTAATCGCGGTGTTGCAGCCCACCACCCTACCGAGGAAGCATCACCAAGCTGAAAAATGCATCGCCACCCACTCCACAATGCCCGAACTGCGGGCAAAACACCATCCTGGAATCCTCGATGCCCCGAGAGGCCTCGCCAAAATTTCAAGAAGCTGGAAGACCCCAAAAAAACTCGGAAACAGGCTCGACGGATCATAAAACTGGGTGCAGAGAACCCTGCCATACCGCAGATCTCTCAGCACTAACCAAAAGTCAATCCCCGGGAATTTCCCCACCCTAAAAAGCCTCAACCGGGCGTCAAGGTCAAAAACCCCTGCACCCCTCCCTCAACAAGAAACAGAAAAAAGGAACGGGAGGCCCAACAGGTGCTCGGGTCAATGCGATAGCAGGCGCACTAAACGACCCCCACCGCCATAGCACACAACGCAGGCACTTTTTTAACCCGGCACGGGCGCTTTGCAGACTCAACTGGCATTTCACCACAATCCCGCTACTCAACCGGGTATACACAACAGACCACGGTGCATACAATAAAAAAATCCAACCCTCAGCGCCCCCTACAACCACAGCAGCCCAATAAATCACTGTTTCGAACCATCTCCAAAGCACCCTCACCAGGGGGGATCCGTAGCACTCTAAAGGGTGTTCACGATCTTATTTCAACACAATAAACCCTCCACAAACAACGAGCGCACCCGGGCAGAGGGTCATACCTCCTGAGAGTGTGCTTTTCTGACCGAAGAGGAACAGGGGATCCCCATGAATTTGCGGGTTCTCAGAGGGGGCAGACTCAGTCTCCACTCAGGAAACAACAGCGATGGAAAAACCCTCTGGGCCAAATCACACCCTCAAGTCCTACAATGGAACTTTCAGGGCCTGGGGGCAAACAAAACCTTTTGCGGGAGGCAGTAATCGGATCAGGTTGCATCGTCTTGCACAAGAAACTCTGACGCCCCGACTATGTGCCCAAGACTCCCCGGGTTTTGCTGGGTATTTTCGGCACAGGGCCCCGGGGAAATTCATGCGAGGCACAGCTTTTTGTACCAAACAATACCTCACGAGGTATACCCAAACCCGGGGACTGTGGGAATGTCGAGGTACAGGCCACCTTTGCACATACCTGGGGGGGCCCATTACCACTATAACATCTAAAAGAACCCAAGACCACCCTCGACTTGCAGAGCTCCTCGCACTACAGCACTGGTGTTTTTTTGGGGGTGAGTTTTAAAACGCACATCACCCTTTCTGCACTCTCACCCAACCAATGCTGCGGCAGACAATACAAGGCTCCTACACGATATTCCAGAGAAAAGTTCTAAACAATGAGACCCCACACACCTGTTGGGTGGCTCCTGACCTTACCTTGGGGTCAAGACAACCGCAGCAGACCACAGGGGAAACTCATCCTCACCTTGTCAGTGACCACTTTGCATGATCACCACCTTCAACATCAACAGGCCCCCCACATTTTGTGCGCCTCCTAGAGGGGACTAAAGGGGGCCAACGGGAAGGGTTCCAGGTTTACTTCATAACTGGGGGCCCACATACTTCTATCTGAAGACTGTGATACACTGAACGGGAGCAATCACTTTTTCCATCCGGGCAGCAAGTGCGAAATTCAAAGAAGCCCGCAGGACGCACCACCAAAAGAACTGGGGGTTCTACAAACGAGGGGGGGGAGAAAAAAAAACCCCCCGCATCAAACTCTTTAGGAAGCATCGGCTAACCCAGGGCAGAGAACAGGAAAAATCTGAGACCATTGTGCACATCCCCGCAGAATCTCTCTCAGAAAAAAAAACTGAGAAATGGCGGGAGTGGTGCTAAAACATTGGGGGCATCACACCCCCTTTATCTGAGATATGGGGCAAGTTTCAACATTGTGAGCTCCCCGCAGAATCTCTCTCAGAGTAAAAATGAGAAATGGCTGGAGTGGTGCTCAACTTTGGGGCCCACCACCTTATCTGAGATATGGGGAAAGCCCAAAGCAACTGGCAAGAGCAACCGGGGCCCCACCACACACCCAACCCACCCCGGGAAAGCGAGAAACTATGGATTTTTCACTTCCGGGGGAGCCTCCACTCAGCTCCCACAGGACACCCGGGAAAAACAAGAATTTTTCTGCCACAGCGCCAGCAAACCCGATATAACTGCATGTGAGTCGGAAGATTTGACTGATGTAGACCTCACGGATTTTGGAACCCGACGTGCCTTAAAGAACCAGGGACACTGCCCCGGGGCATCGAGGTGTACGTACCCCATGATTCCCGGGGCGGGGCAGAGGGATGGGGGCCATATTAGACTCATTAACAATCTGGGGGGCCCGGACCCCCCAGCACTTTGGAAGAAAGCACAATCGAAAAAATTTCCAAACCCAAGGGACCCGGGCATATGAACCCATATCGCGCCAGCTCTTAGCCAAGACTGCAAAGGGGATGGTGTTAAACCCGCCTCCTAGGAAACTTGGACCCTCTCATCATCACAATTTGGCTTCACCAAAGGAGTGGAACACAAGTGCATAACCACTCTACTAAGCCGATGCTTAGCAACAAAAAAACCTATATCGTCGTCTCCTCGACCTTGAAAGGGCATTTGAGCAGCCACCCCACGCAATTCTGGCAAAACTACCCGGAAGGGGAACAAAGACGCCTCCTGGCCGGGATAGAGCCTCCCTTGGGGGCAGGCAGGCCTGTGCACTTTCAGGGAACTACCTTTTCCCTTTAAAACCCGGGAAAAGGTACGGCCCCAAGGAGGTGTGCTCATCCACCTGTTTTTAACATCCTTATGCAGGGAAATTGTGACCTTCCCTTTTAAGTTTTTACACGCTCCCACTTGCTGTGATCTTGCACTAGTATGAATGGGGGGAAAAGGGAATTTAGAACGACAGGCTCAGAGAGCTTTGGACCTAATTACGCATCTTTTCAAGGAACTAGGCCTCAAGACTCGGCCAGAAATCTCTTGCAATGATGTTCAAAGGGGCCAGATCCTATGAATAATTACGTATTCAGATATAGGGAAATTTAGTGGACAGGCTCCTACCGTACTTGGGAATCTACATTTAAAAAGCTGACCTTTCAGAAACAGGGCCCGGATGTCAGGTCACGTGCTCTACTCAGACTCAACGCCATGAGAGCCATGACGAGGGACCTGCAGGGGCAAGCAAAGATGTACTTTGCTTTACTAACAACTAACCTCGCCATGCTACAGTGCACCGCTTTTGCTCATCTCCCTTCCCGAGAGCCGCAAAAGGGGGAGGCGTACAAAACCGGCGTAAAACTAGCTTGGTGCCCCCCCTCTGGCCAAAAAAGATGTCCAGATCTGAGGCCCCGGGTTCCTTCCCTTGTGCCCGAGTAAGATACATAAACGCCTGAAATGGCCCCGATTTCGCACCCCACAAGGTACCCCACAAAGAACGGATTTAACAAACCTGTCACAAGACCCCCACTCTTCACGGGCCTTCCTGGGTTTGTTCGTTTTGTGCTCTGGGGGGAAACGCTGCCTGTACACGCTCGTAGAAAGTTGTGACCTTCCTGTTGCTGGGTACCATCCACCACCTCCCTGGGGCCCAGACCAGCCGATTTTTCATCATGCGCTCCCATCTCTAAGTTCTCTGCATCGAGACACCCCAGCAATCATGCTGAAAACAGGCACGGGAGAGGGGGGCACATGTGCAGTGTATTTTACAAGGTTTGTCGACCCGATAGGGAAAAGAGCAGCAGCTGGACTGTACCACAATGGTCACACAAAGGCCTGGCGATCCCGACCACCCCACGTCCTTTAAGCGACTGGTGGCGATTCACAGGCATTGTCACAGCCCTACGACATCGACCCGACCTTTATCTGTTTATTCCCACCCCCAATCAATCCCTCCCATCCCAACCACGGATAATGTTCACCTCATCACATCGACCCGAGCTAAAGAACCTTAGAAGTTCAGGGGAATAGACGACATTTAACTGGATCCCCAGCCATGCGGCATCCGGGAAATGAGGCGGCAAAAGAGCAGCCCGGCAAACAAAGACTACCACATTTTGGGTTACTGTCCCCCAACACCTACGACAGACCAAAATGGGGGCTGCCAGGCCCCGAAACTTATGGGGGAGGGCTTTGGGATACCCCATCTCAACGTGGGGACCGAGCACGACTCAGGAGAAACCCCCCCCCATAGATAGAAACTGGGCCAAGCGCGTGTACCGCCATCCTCGGCTTCGTTTGGGTTTCCCCCAGCCAAGATGATGGAAACAAGCTGAGGAGGAGATGTTCCAGTACTGCAGCACGTTTTCCACGGGCCCCAAACACTATCTTCTAGAGTGCAAGCTACTGAGACACTTTCCCCAGGCAACTAGGGGGGGAATTCCCCCCCGAAGAGGGCCCAGAGATACTGCGGCCCCACTAGTGTATCATGGGGTCAACAAAAACCCGACAAGCTGTTTCCTTAATAATGACATATCCCCTCCTCGCATGTCCATAGTTACAATGTGTCGCTTATGAAATGCCCAGTTGAACTGACCAAGGGGGGGCTTGGGCATGCGTCCATCATTGGAAACCTTTCCCATCGGGGGCCAGAGACGGGCTCGCAAATTGGGGCCCGTGCCAGGACATGGCCCTTTGGGGAACATTATACATACATATATGGACTAAAGAGGGCCCAAAGGAAGGGGTTCCCGGATTATCTTCAGACTTTTGGGCCACTACTGTCTATCTGAAGACTGATACGGCTGAACCGGACTAATCACTGTTCTCATCCAGGAGCAAAAGTGCGCATTTTAAAGAAGTATGAGGACGCCTCACAAAAGAGACTGGGGGGTTCTACAAAAGACAGGTGCGGGAGCAGAACCACCGCATCAACTCTTTTAGGAACTATAAAAGGCGAACCCTACGGCGAGAACGGAAACTCCCGAGAGCCATTGTGCAGCAGCCCGAGGCCCCCTCTCAGAGTAAAAACTGAGAAAAAGGCTGGAGTGGTGCTCAACATTCGGCATCACCCACCTTATCTGAGATATGGGGGAAGCTCAACAAGCAACTGGCAAGAGCAAGCCGGGGCCCCCAAAACACCCCGAACCCCCAGGAAGCAGAGAAACTAGTGGGGCTTTTTACTTTCCCGGGGGGCCTCCACTCACTCCCACAGACATCCGGAATATACAGAAAGGATCTTCTGCCAAGCGCCAGCTAACGATACAAGCTCATTGAGTCGGAAAAGTACTATGAAGACCCACGGACTTGGAACTCCGACGTGCCATTAAGAACACAGTGACACTGCCCCGGCATCGATGTGTTAGTACTCCATGATTTGCACGGGCTGGGCAGAGTGGATGGGAGGCCATACTAGACGTCATTAACAAGTCGTGGAGGGCCAGGACACTCCCAGCAGCTTGGAAGAAAGCTACATCGTACCAATTCCAAAGCCCAAGGACCCAGGCAGTATGAGACCCATATCGCTGACCAGCTGCTTAGCCAAGACTGCTGAGAGGATGGTGTTAAAACCGCCTCCTATGGAAACTTGGACCCTCTCATCATCACATATTTGGCTTCACCAAAGGAGTGGGTACAGCAGAGTGCATAACCACTCTACTAAGCCAGATTGCTGATAGTAACAAAAAACCTAGTATCGTCGTCTACCTCGACCTTGAAAAGGCATTTGAGCTAGCCACCCCCACTTCTGCAATACAGCTCAGGGAATCAAAGGACCTCCTGGATAGAGTCCTACCTTAGGGGCAGGCAGGCCTGTGTCAGCTTTCAGGGACACTACTCTTCCTTTAAAACCCTGGAAAATGGTACGCCACAAGGAGGTGTGCTCAGTCCTACCCTGTTTAACATCCTTATGCAGGAACTTGTGAGCCTTCCCTTTCATAGTGGTACACAGCTCCTCAGCTATGCTGATGATCTTGCACTCGTAGTGAATGGGAAAGCAATTTAGAACGACAGGCTCAGAGAGCTTGGACCTAATTAGCAGTCTTGCAAGGAACTAGGCCTCAAGATCTCGGCCGAGAAATCTCTTGCAATGATGTTCAAGGGACCAGATCCTGTGAATAGATACGTATTCAGGATATAGCACTTGAGTGGACAGGCTCTACCTGTACTTGGGAATCTACATTGATAAAAAGCTGACCTTTCAGAAACAGGCCGAGTATGTCAGGTCACGTGCTCTACTCAGACTCAACGCCATGAGAGCCATGACGAGGCACCGTGCAGGGGCAAGCAAAGATGTACTTCGCTTGTACTATATACAAGCTATACGCTCGCTCATTGACTACGGTGCACCGGCGTTAGCTCATCTCTTCCCGCAGAGCAGGCAAAGGGTGGAGGTCGTACAAAATCAGGCGATAAGAACTATGCTTGGGCCCCCATCTGGACCAACACAGTATGTCTCAGATCTGAGGCCCGGCTTCCTTCCTTGGCTGACAGAGTAAGATACATAAACGCCTGCAAAGTGGCCACGATTCTGCACCGGCAGCAAGGTACCCCACTAAGGAGACGGATATTGACAACCATGACACAAGATCCCACACTCTTCACGGACTACTCCTGGATTCGTTCGTTTTGTGCTGCTGGGCGGAAGCTGCTGCCTATACAACTACTCCTTGAGAAGAGTTGTGACCTTCCTGTTGCTGGGTACCATCCACCACCTCCCTGGCGCCCAGATCCAGCCGATGTTTGCATCATGCAGCTACCCATCTCTAAGCGTCTCTGCAGTCAGGACACCCTCAGCAATCATGCTGAGACAAGCATGGCACTGGCAGAGGGAGGCACATGTGCAGTGTATTTCACAGATGGTTCTGTCGACCCTGACAGGAAGAGAAGCAGCAGCTGGACTGTACCACAATGGTCACACACAAGGCTGGCGACTCCCTGACCACTGCACGATCCTTCAAGCTGAGCTGGTGGCGATTCAGCAGGCATTGTCACATGCCCTACGACATCGACTCCGACCTGTCATACATGTTGATTCCACCTCTCAATCAATGCCTCTCCCATCCTCAACCACAGACAATTTTCACCTCATCCCCTCGATCCTGAGCATAGTGACAGCCTTGAAGTTCAGGTAACAGATCGACATTGAACTGGATCCCCAGCCATGCTGGCATCCGGGAAATGGCGGCGAAGATGATGCAGCCAAGCCAGCAACAGACTATCCACATGTTGGGATTGCTGTCCCATCACCACACAGACCAAACTGGGGGCTGTAGAGCCCGAAAATTATGGGGGGGGTCTTGGTGTACCCCATCTCAAAAGGGTACCGAGCAGCACTCAGGGAGAACCCCCCCCTATGATAGAAGCTGGTCCAAGGCAGTGTACCGCCATCCTCGGCTTCGTTTTGGGGGTTTCCCACAGCCAAGATGATGGAACAAGGGTGAGGAGATGTGCCATACTGTCAGCACGTTGTCCACGGCCCCTAACACACTATATTCTGGATGCAAGTTACTGAGCACTCCGCAGGAAACTAGGAGTGATTTTCCTCCGAAGGGCCCAGAGATCCTGCGGCCACACTGTGTACCATGGAGTCAAGAACCGACAAGCTGTTCCCTGGAAACGACATATCCCCCCCTCGCTAGTGTCCATTTTTTGGATACATGGTTGTTGTCGCTTTGAAAAGCACCATTAAACGCCCAGAAGATTTGCTTGACACATACGTCCCCATTTTGAAGAAACCCTTTCCCCCTCGGGAGCCAAAAGGGCCATTGAAAATTTTTGGACCCGTGCGGACCGGTTTGGCGAACATTATACAACAGGGCAAGCAAAGATGTCTTCCTTTATATAAAAAGCTTACGCTCGCCATTGCTACGGTGACCGGCTTTTACTCATCTTTCCCCGCAAGCAGGAAAGTGTGGAGGTCGTACAAAATCGGGGTGATAAGAATTTTCTGGGGCCCCCTCGGGGACCAACACAGTATTCTAAATCGAGGCCCCGGCTTCCTTCCTTGGCTGACAGAGTAAAAATCTAAAGCCTGAAAATGGCCACGATTCTGCCCGGCGCAAGGTACCCCACTAAGGGAGGGTTTTTTGGGCAACCATGACCAAGACCCACACTTTCACGGGCTACCCCGGGGCGGAAGCTGCGCCTTACAATATCCTTGAGGATTTGTGACCTTTTTGTTGCTGGGTACCTCCACCACCCCTGGCGCCCAGACCCCGCCGATTTTGATCATGCACACCCTCTCAAGTGTCTCTGCAGTCAAACACCCCAGCAATCATGCGAGACAAGCTGCACTGGGAGAGGGAGGGACTTGCAGTGTATTTCACAGATTTTGCGACTGACCGGGAAAAGAGCAGCGCTGGACTGTACCACAATGTCCCACAAGGCTGCACTTTTCCCCACCACTGCACGATCCCTTTAAGCTGAGCTGGGGAGATTCAGCGGATTTCACATGCCCTACGACATCGATCCACCTGTCATACATGTTGATTCCACCTCTGCAATCAATGCCCCTCTCCCATCCTCAACACAGGACAAAGGCCCCTCATCACATCGTCCTGACATAATGAAAGCCTTTGAAGTTAGGGTAGCAGATCGACTTTGAAGGGTCTCCAGCCATGCGGGCATGGGGGAAAATGAGGGGCAGATGATCCCCAAAGGCAGCAAAAACTACCACATGTTGGTTACTGTCCCAATCAGCCACGACAGACCAAAAGGTGGCTCCGAGCCAGAAACTTATGGGGGGAGGTCTTAGGTAACCCCTCTAAACAGTGGTCCCAACGCGACCAGGGAGAACCCCCTCCAATGATGAACTGGTCCAGGCGCATGTACCCCCATCCACGGTTTCCCGTTTGGTTTTTTTCCCACAGCCAAGATGAGGTAGACAAGGCGGGGGGGGGAATGTGAGACTGTCAGCACGTTGCCAGGGGCCCCCTAACACACATTTCTGGGTGCAAAGTTACTGAAAAACACTCCGCAGGCAACGGGATGATTTTCCCCCCCGAAGAGGATCCAGAGATAATGCGGCCCACAAGTGTCCCCACGGGTCAACAACCCAGACAATTTCCTGTATAACGACTACCTCCCCTCGCAGGTCCATGTTAGGGTGGTTAAACCTTGGTAATAAATATCGACAATTGGTTTAAAAGACAGTAAGAAAAACACTATGACATTTTTATTAAAAAACGTTTCGGTCTTTGGACCTTGACCCACTTCTAACAACGAACGAACGAAGGAACAAAGTTCGGTAAAATCCCAAATGGGATGAGCGGGAAGAGGGGACAGATGAAGTTTGGCTGGAGAGGAGTTCTTAGTCGTAGAAAATTTGAGCCAGGGCTTAACCCCAAACAGCGGGGCGATCGTGAGACAGAATTAGAAGAAAAATTTCAGGCCTTCTTGGGGGGACCCCCGGGGGGGTGAGCGGGAAGGGAAAGGGGACTGCGACGTTTAGAGCAAAAGAGGGGGTTGTAGAACTGGGGCCATGTCTTAATCCAAAGGGGAAAAGGCGAACGTGGATCAGGAAGGGTACCTTATAGAATACCTGTCAGCGAATCCAAGGTTATTTGTAAATAGGGTTAGGAGCAGGATTATCAAGGGAGAAAAGGTTGTGGGGTTTGGGGGTCTGCGAATGTCTCGTCAAGGAAGAGGTCCATAGTCATGTCGGTCTCAAGTTTGTAAAATCTGTCTGTCACTGACGTTTTTCCATACAAATTCACGCAGGGTGTCTAAGGGGCTGTGAGATTCGCTGTGGCGAAGTCCCCCCCATCTGACATCGAGCACCCCGCACCCCTTGTTCGGACACGCTGCATTTTAGTAATTTTGTTTTTGCTGAAAGAGAAGGGTAGAGGAGAGTAATTTTCAAGGACTATAAGGGATTTGTAGAGGTGTATTTTTGGTGCTTTTGAAGGCATTTTTTCAGTTTGTAGAGGCCCGCAAGGGCCTTATACATTGCATGCCTTGATGAATTTTCCCGTGTAAGCGTGAAGGAGTCAAGTTTTAACGCCAAGGACAGTGACAGTTTGTGCATGGGGATGAAATTGGGGTGTCAGCGTTCTGAGCCGGGGTAATGTGGTTCCGTTTTCTGAGTTAAAAATTAATGCTGGATTTAGCTGCATTGGGTTTTTTCCTCCATTTTTTTTTCCCAGATGGCTATCCTGTCGACCCATTTTGGTTTTTGTGTGTGGTGATCTATATTGGCAGAGTGTAATTGTGTAATGTCGTCTGCTGGCTAGGTGATGGATTTTGGTATACGGTGTTGGAATGTGTTAGGTATAAAAGTAGGGTAGGGGAGGGACAGATCCCGGGGGGGACTCCCATTTTTTGTGAAATAATCAAGTAAAGCCTTTTAATTTGATTCTCATGGTACGGCCGTCAGGAAATTGCAGAGGGGGTTTCGAGTAGTGGGGGGCGGTTAAAGTTAGTGAGAGTTTTTACTTGAGCCCTTTTGGGGCCAGACAGGCCCAAAAAATTTTTCCCAAGTTCTTTTGCAAAACCCGGGCGTCCTGTTTCTTTTTTCTTTTTATGTGGTTAGTTGAGAATGATGTTAATGGCATCTTGTTGGATCTGTGTGTTTTTGAAACCCAAAATGACCATCAGAAAGTAGGAGTTTTTGTTCCAGGGATCGCGAAGGGGATGGTTATGATTTTTTTAAAAAATTTTTTAAAGTTTCGAGGAGGGTGATAGGGATATTTCTAGGGGCGAGTGGTCTTTATTGGGTTTTGGAAGGAGGATAGCAGTAGCAGCTTTGAAGAGGGGGAAAGGGAAATACCAAGGCAAGGAGGCATTGAGGAGGTTTTTTGTAGAGTAAATAGGTCAGGAAGGGGTTTTAGGATAATTGGTTTAGGCCAGAGGGGCCGGAGCCTTGGGAGGAAGGGGTTAGGAGAATTTTAATGTCTGGTTGGGGAAAGGGGGTGTGAGTTCTTGGGGGAGGGAAGAGAGTCTAGATGAATTGCTACTGATGTTGTATCTTTGGTGTGCAGTGTTCCCGTTTCATGTTTTGAAGGGGTTTAATAACGGTTAGGGTGGGGCGGGGGGGGTGGAAAGATGTTCCCCGATGTGTTTTGGTTTTGGTAGCACCGCGGGTCGAGATGTTGTTTTTTGTGGGGGATGGTTTTAAATTTGTTGGTGGGAGTATGCCTCTTTTTTTTTTGTAAAGTTCCCAAAAGGGTTCAGTGTTTTTAAAACGCTGTTTGTCATTTTGTTGAGCTGTGACCAGTGATTGTTTTGGTCTTGTCTAGACTGGGGTAAAGCTGTTTTAAGGTAAGTGAGATCTAATCGAACTTGATTAAATCTGTGTGTGTTGTAGAGGAAGCGGTTGTGGTAGCAGATAATTAGTCTTCTTGTTCTGATTGAGGGTTTGAAGGAATAACGAGTGGTGTGAGTTTTCTTTGGTATTGCGATGTTGGCTGCTTGTGTAATGGTGTCCTGGATGAGATCAAGTTATAGGCAGGTCTTTCTCAAACTCAAACTCTCAGGCAAAAATATTTGTTCAATCAGTTTTCAACGTGTCTTGTATAGGCTGAGGTAGAAAAAACAGGTTATGAAATAAATCTTTCTCGGATCTTGCAGTGACCAAAATAGACGTAATGTTTGTGCAGTTATCAGTCTTGTTTGACAAACACCATGGATTACTAAGCCAAGATCTCAGAATTTGGCTATAAAGTACGGAATTGACAGCTGCAGAGTGGAATATTCTAACCTCCATGTTGAGTAATTAAACATAAATGACCTCGGAGTGACTCGAACACCCAGCCTTCTGATCTGGAGTCAGACGCGCTACCATTGCGCCACGAGGCCACGTACGTGTTAGCTAGTGGGTGACAAATTATATGCTAAGTGAGGGTGGTTGGTCTCGTATGGCCAACTGGGCGCCACGCGAATGAGCGCACTAATTCACAGATAAGGAGAAAGAAATGGGAAGAGGCGAAGAATAATACCGGAGAGGATTGCCTTTAGTCGTAGAAACAGAGACAGGACTTAACCCAGGAACTGTGTACCAGTTAGCTGGCGCAGGAGTCCAGTTTACTGTCTTAAAAAATTGAACATTTCTTTTGTTAGGTGCGTGAGTTGTGCATAGTTACCGAAGTCTTAGATGAACTGTTACACAAAATCTTGAACATGTCGTGGTGTGAAGTTTGATGGAACAATGGCAATGTATTTGATAGTTCTATTACAGAGTCGAGGGTGGAGTTCTCCTGTGAATACAGTGTTCTTGTTCGGTGTAGTGAAGAATCATAGGTTTTTCCAGATGAGTCCGGGGATATGGCGGTCGACTTCAATCTTTTCTTCAGTGTTGTGAGTCCTGGTCTTCTGGTGGAGTTGCAGTGGGTATGGAGGTGGTGACAGGCTGGGCGGCTGGTTGATCAGAAGCGGATTGGGCAGCAGTGTCTGGAGGATCTGATGGGGTGGTGATGCTTTCCACGTAGATTTTCATTTATTGTGGAGTTGAAGGCTCCAGGAAAAGTAGCATTCTTTATGTGAGCATACATCATGCAGTATATGATCTTGGTAGGAACGTCGTCTGGGAGTTTTGGAATAAAGTTGGCAGCAGAAACTTGGGTAATACTTTAAGTGTCAGACTGAAGCCTAGTGATTGCAACTTAAGTCTGGATTGAAATTTTTTGTTTAATAACGATTACCTTCTTGAAAAGGCACTTGGCTGCAAGAGTGTGATGATCACTCTTGCAGTTGAGACATTTTGGTTGAGAGATAGAGATGCAGTTCCTATGAGTGTGTCCTTCAGTGAAGCACTTGCGGTAGTATTTCTTCCCTTTCAAAGCGCAGTGCTTGGCGAGGTTGGTACATGCATAGCAGGTCCACCACAGCAGGTCCAACAAAGCAGGTCCAACAAAACAGGTCCAACACAGCAGGTCCAACAAAGCGGGTCCAACACAGCAGGTCCAACACAGCAGGTCCAACAAAGCAGGTCCAACACAGCAGGTCCACCACAGCAGGTCCAACAAAGCAGGTCCAACAAAGCAGGTCCAACACAGCAGGTCCAACAAAGCAGGTCCAACACAGCAGGTCCAACAAAGCAGGTCCAACACAGCAGGTCCAACATAGCAGGTCCAACATAGCAGGTCCACCACAGCAGGTCCAACATAGCAGGTCCAACACAGCAGGTCCAACAAAGCAGGTCCAACATAGGGTGATGTGGTGGAATCGCTCATGTTCTATGTTCCTGAGTGCTTGAGATGCCATAAAGATTTCAGTGACGGTGGCCTTGTTCACAGAGCTGGCAATTGTATCTTTTGTGATAATATAATAATAGTATCTTAATTTCTACAAGTATATGGTATACAGGTCTAGCTGACATCAATGATGGAGTCGACGGTGTCCCATTCATTTTGATCTTCAATGAATTGTTTCAAGTCGCCCGTTGATTGGCTGGCGAAGTTGTGAACAAGCTTATTCACAAACATCGAGTTCTTGGCCCTCAACAGAGGAAAAGGAGCCACTTCGAAGTCATGGTCCCTAAGAGCGTTCACAGCCGAGGTCGTGATGACCACCTGCAAAGTGATCGTCAGTACTGTTGTGTGTTCTGGAGTGGGGGATGATGGCCTTGAAGAAAACAGTCTTAATATCTTACCAGATAAACAATGGAAGGGCCGAGGGGACATCATTATTGGGCTGTGCTTAGGACATCAGCTGGCCTTAATCCGGCCCTGGTGGCATCACATACTTGCCAGGATCATAAACCTGGTTTTTTCTTCTCGTTTTAAACTTGATATAGTGAAGCAACAGCTAAATCGACTGAACTAGCAAATGCTGTTAATTTTGCATTAGATAAATACATTTTATCCCTGGCATACATGTAATTCCTGCCTCAAAAGTGATTCAAATTATTGTATTATTATTATTATTTATTATTATTATTATTATTATTATTATTATTAATAAAGAAGCGTCAAATTATTGTAGTTCTTGGCTCTCTTAAATGTGTTTATTTACAGCTCCTGTGCCGTCTGAGATTTTAAAACTATAGGTACTAGAAGCGTTTAGGGGTGCCTTCACAATTGGTGTTCGACTTCAGTGTATTTCAGCTAAAATTTTTGGGTTTGCCTCAAGGTGTTTATCAGCTTCTGAACTCTTGATAGGGTTGAGATATAGTTTTTTTAGACCTCTTGATAGGGGTTTTTTTATTACTCCTGAACCTCTTGAGGAAGCTAATCTACAGTTTCTCTTCCTCTTGAGTTGTGGAGGGTTCAACTAACTGTACGTCTAGTACAGGGTGAAGTAGAAAAAGCAAATGCTGTTTTCGAGATTTACGTTTCTCGTATCTTTCAGTGACCAAAATCACTGTTGTGCAATTATTATTTTACTTATTTCAACATCCGTCTTGTTTGGCAAACACACCACTGATTATTAAGCCAAGACCTCAGATTCTGGCTACAAAGTACGATATTAACAGCTACAGAATAGAATACCTTAAGCTTAATGTTAACTGAGTCATTAAACAGATGACCTCGGAGTGACTCGAACACCCAGCCTTCTGATCTGGAGTCAGACGCGCTACCATTGCGCCACGAGGCCATGTATGATATGGCCATGTGGGTGACTATATATATACCAAGTGATGGTGTGTGTTGGTCTTGTGCTGGCCAGCTGGGCGCCACGCGTGGGAATAGTGTTGATTTTATCTTGCCAGCTGTTGTGGTGGTGAGAAAGGTGCAGTTCTGTTAAGGTTGTGATGGAGAAGTTGTAGCAGTGGCGGGGGCAGTTGTGGTAGAAGTGGGGAAGCTGTAGAATAATTGGGAGGTTGTGGTGGTGTCGAAGTTATAGTGGTGGAGGGAGAATTGAGGTAGTGACAGTTTCCCTGGATTAGCAGTTGGGTCTAGTCCTGACACCTTTCCTCTTTTCTCCGATATTTACTATCCCCCACCTATTCTTCATCCTGTCCCACTTGCCCTCGACCCTAGTGAGTCCTTACCTGTGAGTCCTCTGTTCTGTTGTTCTGTGAGGTAGTGATTGGGAAACTGAGGTAGAGGTGACAGGTGGAGATGTGATGGTAATGCTGGAGAAGCGGTCAAGTCTCTGTGGTGTCGGGGAAATTTGAAGGATGGTTTGAGAAGTTGTGGTTGTAGTATAGAAGGGGTTGTGTATGAGTTTGGTTAGTATAGAAGTTGTGGTTGTAGTATAGAAGTTGTGGCAGCGATGATGTTGAACCAAGAGTTGTGGAGGAGATGCTGAAGTGGTAGTGGGGAAATAGCGAAGGTAGTCAGCGGGGTTGAGATGAAAACGAAGGTGGCGAGGATGCTGGGGTGAACTTTATGTAGAAATTAGGGTGGTGGTAATAAGGAAAATGGTGGCGGGAGTGATGGTGATGTTGCAGCAGTGGTTATGTTGAACTGATGGTACGAAGAAAAGGTGGTGTGGTGATGGGAAAACTGAGGTGTCGGTGTTGCAGTCCCTGGACCTTGTTCACTCCTGTTATACGTAAGTATAAATAAGCACGATAAGGCACCTAAACTACTGGGAACGGTTGAAGGTCCTTCTTGATCTGCATTCCCTCGAATGCAAGCGAGAGAGATACTTGATAATATACACTTGGAAGGTCCTGGAGGGATTGGTACCAAACCTACACACGAAAATCACTCTATATGAAAGCAAAAGACTCGGCAGGAGATGCAACATTCCCCCGATGAAAAGCAAGGGTGCCACGAGTACACTGAGAGACAACACAATAAGCGTCCGGGGCCCAAGACTGTTCAACTGCCTCCCAGCACACATAAGGGGAGATTACCAATAGACCCCTGGCTGTCTTCAAGAAGGCACTGGACAGGCATCTAAAGTCAGTACCTGACCAACCGGGCTATGGTTCGTACGTCAGCTTGCGTGCGGCCAGCAGTAACAGCCTGGTTGATCAGACCCTGATCCACCATGAGGCCTGGTCTCAGACCGGGCCGCGGCTGCGTTGACCCCCGAAACCCTCTCCAGGTAAACTCCAGGTATAGGTAACACAGGTATCCAGGTAACACAGTATAAACAGTCCACACACGGCTGAGGAAACGTTAGTCAGGTCAGGCGATGGTCAGGTCTGAGCAACACACAAGTTAGGTCACCCGAAGTCAGATCGATTTGCTCTGATTTATAGCAAAAACAACTTTTCATTTTGCTTATTCGGCAAAGTGGATCCTTGCTAAGTAGGTCAAACTGGACGAATCGGTTTACTAGGCATGATATATACATATATAAATATATATATTATAATATATATATATATATATATATATATATATATATATATATATATATATATATATATATATATATATATATATATATATTCATTCGTGTAGCCCTAATTATCCACTTGTAGCGGATAGTCTTCAACCCTAACAAAGTGACACTGTCAGCAGGGGATACATAACCGGAAGGTGTAGTTTTCTCAGCGTATATATTCCAAGAGTTTACTTTAATCCATATTTTAGGTATGAATGTATTCTTGTCTGGTGGTGAACAGTGGCAATGTAGCATTAATAACCCTAGTATAGTCGATAAGCTTTAAACCCTATTAACCAACTAACCACCATGATCAGTGTTGTGTGTGTGCCAGGAGTAGGTAAGACTGTAGTATGAACTGAGAGGTGTATATCTCTCAGTATATGTATACTGAGAGATATACTAATCCCTATCTCAGGAAATAAGGTATTATTGACTGGTGGTGGATGGATCACATGCAGGCTTAATAACCCTCCTGTAAATGATAGGTTTGATATCAAATTTACCAACTCAGCAACCAGTGTTGTGTGTGTGTGGTTGACCAGCAGTACGGCCAGAGCAGCTGTGTAAGGTGGAGGTTAAACCAGGCTGCTTCCTGCTTGTACCACGAGTGCCAGAATCTAGTGCAAAAGAGGTAGGGGGTTTTATTCAAATTTCTCTTGAAGTGGGTGTTATTCATAGGACGACCCACTCAAGTTTAAGTTTAATATATTTATTATGCACCCCATACCCATCCTGTGGGCGGTAGTCAAAAGATTACAGAGGTACATAATTGGTCCAGGGACTGGACTCCAAAGTTTTGATAGCTGAGCAAGTTACAGAGGTAATGAACTCACAATTTACAAAGGTAATGAACTCGCAATTTACAAAGGTAATGAACTCACAATTTACAAAGGTAATGAACTCACAATTTACAAAGGTAATGAACTCACAATTTACGAAGGTAATGAACTCCAGGTAGATCTGGTCACAATCATGACAAGTTACAAAGGTATTTACAGATTACAGAGGTACGTAATGGGTCCAGGGACTGGGACCCCCAAAGTTTTGATAGCTGAACTAGGTACAAAGGTAATGAATCCTGTAAGTATCGTTACTTACGTTTATACATGGCTACAATCATGAACAAATTATAGAGTAATGAGCAATTCACACTTCCACACCCGGTCACAACTGTAATGAGTTATTGGTGCAAATATTGATTGTTGACACACACAACACACAGAGAGACAGACAGACCAGAGA
>NC_069458.1:31765817-31828039 GCF_026875155.1 Cherax quadricarinatus | reverse complement strand
GAGGACACCCGCGGGCAACTGGGATGATTTCCTCCCGAAGGGGCCCCAAATACTGCGGCCAACTAGGGGTACCAGGGGAGTCAACGAACCAACAAGCTGTTTATTTGATAACGACATATCCCCCTCCCGCTAGTGTCCTATTAGAGTACATAGGGGTTGTCGTTTTAAGAGATGCACCATTTTAACTGACCAAAAGTGCTTGAGCAGCATACGTCCATCATTGAAGAAACCTTTCCCCTCGGGACCCAAAGGAGGGGCCATTGAAAATTTAGGACCCTGTCAGGCAGGGTTTTGGCGAACATTATACTACGGGGGCAACAAAGAGCTTCGCTTGTACTATAAAACAAGCTAAAACCCGCTCTTTGACAAACGTGCCCCGGGGCGTTACTCATCCCCCCGCGAGCAGCAAATGTGGGTCGTACAAAATCAGGTGATAAGAACTAGCTTGGGCCCCCACTGGCCCAACCAGTATGTCTCAGACTGAGGCCCGCTTCCCTTTCCCTTTTGCGACAGAGAAAAATAACGCCTGAAATGGCCACGTTTTTGCCCCGGCAGAAAGGGTACCCCACAAGGGAGACGATATTGGCAACCATGACACAAGATCCCACACTCTCACGGCTACTCCTGGGGGGAAGCTGCTGCCTATACAACTACCCCTTTGGAAAATTTGTGACCTTCTTTTGCGGGGTACCATCCACCACCTCCCTGGCCCAGTCCCCGATTTTTTGCACATGCAGCTACCCATCCTAAGTGTCTCGCAGTCAAACACCCCACAATCATGCTGAGACAACAGGCACGGGGCGGGGGAGCACATTGCAGTTTTTCACAAGGGTTTTCTGTCGATCCTACAGAAAAGCAGCAGTGGACTGTACCACAATGGTCCACAAAAGCTGGCGCTCCCTGACCACTGCACACCTTCAAGCTGACTGGGGGAAATTCACAGGCATTGTCACATGCCCAAACACATCGACTCCAACCTGTCATACATTTGATTCCCCCTCTGCAACAATCCCTTCCCCATCCCAAACCCACAGGACAATGTCCACCTCATCAATCGACCCTGAGCATAAGAAGCCTTAGAAGTTCAGGGGACAGACGACATTGAACGGATCTCCACCTGCTGGGACCCGGGGGGAAAAGAGGGGGCGGATGCACCAAGGCGCAACGACTACCACATGTTTGGGGTTACGTCCCCAAACACCTACGAAACCAACTGGGGGCTGCCAGACCCTAAACTTTTGGGGGGGCTTTGGTGATACCCCATCTCAACAGTGGGACCAAGCAGCGACTCAGGGGGGAACACCCTCCAAATTTAAAAGCTTTCCCCGACGCTGCCCCCCACCATGGCTTCGTTTGGGGGTTTCCCACACCAAATGATGGTAGACAAGGCTGAGGGGGAGATGTCCAGTACGCAGCACTTTTTCCGCGGGGCCCCCAACACACTATCTTTTTGGGGTGCAAAGTTACTGAACACCCGCAGCAACTAGGAGTGATATTCCCCCCCCAAAGGGTCCAAGATGACTGCGGGCCCACAATGTCCCCCCGGGGTCAAAGAAACCCGACAACTGTTTTCCTGTGATAACGACATATCCTCCACCTCGCTAGTGTCCATAGTTAGGAGTGGTATAAACCTTGGTAATAAATATCGACAAGTTGGTTTAGAAAGACACGTAAGCAAACACTATGACATATTTATTAGAAAACGTTTCGGTCTTTGGACCTTGATCACTTCTAACATACAGAACGAACGAAGGAACGAAAGTTCAGGTAAAATCCCAAATGGGATGAGCGGGGAAGACGGGACAGATGAAGAATAGTGCTGGAGAGGAGTGTTCTTAGTCGTAGAAATAGAGCCAGGGCTTAACCCAGCAGCGAGGCGATCGTGAGACAGATATTGAGAAGAGAAATTCAGGCTCTTCTGTTGGGACTCCGGTGGGGTGAGCGGGAAGGAAGGGACATGCGACGTTTAGAGCTAAAGAGGAGTGTAGAACTGAGCCATGTCTTAATCCAAAGGTAAGGCGAACGGGGATCAAGAATGTACCTGTCAAAAGAAGGTACCGGGCAGCGAATCCAAGTTATTTGTAAATAGGGTTAGGACAGGATCATGCAAGGAGTAGAAAAGGTTTGTTGGTTTGTGGTCTGCGAAGTCTTCGTCAAGGAGAAGGTCCAGTAGTCATGTCGTGTCTCAATTTGTCAATCTTTTCTGTCACTGAGCGTCCTTCCAGTACAAAATCACGCAGGGATGTCTAACTGGCATGTAAGATTCGCATGGGGCGAAGTCCCCCATCTGACATCGAGCACCCACGCAGCGCCCTTGTTCTGGACACGCTGCAGTTTAAGTAAGTTTGCTTTTGCTGCAAGAGAGAGGGCTAGAGGAGAGTAAATTATCAGAGGGCGTATAAGGATTTGTAGAGGGGTAGTTTGGTGCGTTGAGAGGCATGTTTTCAGCTTGTAGAGGCCCGCAAGGGCCTTACTACTATTGCATGCCTTGAGTGAATGTGTCCGTGTAAGCGTAGAAGGTAGTCAAGATTAACGCCAAGGGCAGTGACAAGATTGTGTCATGGGGGTGTAAGGCGGGTGTCAGCTGTTCTGAGCTCGACAGGTAATGTAGGATCACGTTTTCTGTAGTTTAAAATATGTAATGTGGATTTAGCTGCATTGGTTTTGATCCTCCATTTTGTTCCCAGATGGCTATCCTGTCGACCTCATTTTGTGTTTTGTGTGTGAGTGTACTAATATTGGCATGAGTGATAAGTTGTGTAATGTCGTCTGCATAGGCTAGTGTGATGGAGTTTTTGGTATCAGTGTTGGAAGTCGTTAGTGTATAAAATGTAGAGGGTAGGGAGAGGACAGATCCCTGGTACCCCCCAGCATTTAGTGTGAGTAATCAGAGTAACAGCCTTGGAATTTTGATTCTCATGGTACGGCCGCTAGAAGTTGCAGAGGATTTACGAGTATGAGAGGCAGTTAAAGTTAGTGCAAAGTTTGTACTTGAGCCCCTTGGTGCCAGACAGTGCCAAAAGCTTTTCCAACGTCTTTTGCAACCAGTCTGTCCTGTTTCTTTGTTCTGTTTTTTATGGGGATGTATTGAGAATGAGGGTTAAAGGCATCTTGTGTGGATCGGGGTGTTCTGAAGCCAAACTGACCATCAGAAAGTAGAGAGTTGTGTTCCGGGTATCTGCGAAGCGATGGTTGATGAGTTTTTCAAAGAGTTTTCCTAAAGTTTCGAGGGGGCTGATAGGCGATAGTTTTCTAGGGTCAGAGTGGTCTTTATTGGTTTAGAAGGGGGAATGGGCAGTAGCAGCTTTGAAGAGGGAAGGGAAGTATCCAGAGAAAGGGGAGGCATTGGGGAGGTTTGTGTAGGCAAAATGATAGAGTCGGGAAGGTGTTTTAGGATAATAGGTTTAGGCCAGAGGCCCGGGAGCCTTGGGAGAAGGTGTCTGAGGAGAATTTTAATGTCTGTGTTGGTGAAAGGAGTGTCGAGTTCTTGGAGAGGTAAGAGAGTCTAATGAATGTGGCTATCTGATTTGTATCTTGTGTGTGTGCAGTGTTTCCAGTGTTCTATGTTCTGAATGTGTTTGAATAACGTTAGGGTGAGGTCGGTGAGGTGGAAGATGTCTCCCCAGATTGTTTTGAAGATGTTGGTAGCAGCCTGCGGGTCTGAGATGTGTGGGGTTGTTGTGGGTGATGTTTTTGAATTTGTTGGTGGGAGAGTGCCTCTTATTTTTTGATAAAGTTTCCAGAAGGCTTCAGTTTTTTTAATACGCTGTTTGTCATCTTGTTGTATGAGCTGTGACCAGTGATTGTTGTGGTCTTAGTCTAGACTGTGTAGAATGCTGTTTCTAAGGTAAGTGAGATCTAATCGAACTTGATTAAATCTGTGTGTGTTGTAGAGGAAGCGGTTGTGGTAGCAGATAATTAGTCTTCTTGTTCTGATTGAGGGTTTGAAGGAATAAACGAGTGGTGTGAGTTTTCTTTGGTATTGCGATGTTGGCTGCTTGTGTAATGGTGTCCTGGATGAGATCAAGTTATAGGCAGGTCTTTCTCAAACTCAAACTCTCAGGCAAAAATATTTGTTCAATCAGTTTTCAACGTGTCTTGTATAGGCTGAGGTAGAAAAAACAGGTTATGAAATAAATCTTTCTCGGATCTTGCAGTGACCAAAATAGACGTAATGTTTGTGCAGTTATCAGTCTTGTTTGACAAACACCATGGATTACTAAGCCAAGATCTCAGAATTTGGCTATAAAGTACGGAATTGACAGCTGCAGAGTGGAATATTCTAACCTCCATGTTGAGTAATTAAACATAAATGACCTCGGAGTGACTCGAACACCCAGCCTTCTGATCTGGAGTCAGACGCGCTACCATTGCGCCACGAGGCCACGTACGTGTTAGCTATGTGGGTGACTATATATATGCTAAGTGATGTGTGTTGGTCTCGTATGGACCAACTGGGCGCCACGCGAATGAGCGCACTAATTCACAGATAAGGAGAAAGAAATGGGAAGAGGCGAAGAATAATACCGGAGAGGATTGCCTTTAGTCGTAGAAACAGAAACAGGACTTAACCCAGGAACTGTGTACCAGTTAGCTGGCGCAGGAGTCCAGTTTACTGTCTTAAAAAAATGAACATTTCTTTTGTTAGGTGCGTGAGTTGTACATAGTTACCGAAGTCTTAGATGAACTGTTACACAAAATCTTGAACATGTCCGTGGTGTGAATTTTGATGGAACAAATGGAAAATGTATTTGATATTTTCTATTACAGAGTCGAGGTGGAGTTCTCCTGTGAATACAGTGTTTTTGGGTTGGGTGTAGTGAAGAATCATAGGTTTTTCCAATGAGTCCGGATATGGCGGTCGACTTCAATCTTTTCTTCAGTGTTGTGAGTCCTGGGCTTCTGGGGGAGTTGCAGGGGTATGGAGTGGGGACAGGGGGCGGCTGGGTTTATCAGAAGCGATTGGGCAGCAGTGTCTGGAGGATCTGATGGGGTGGTGATGCTTTCCACGTAGATTTTCATTTATTGTGGAGTTGAAGGCTCCAGGAAAAGTAGCATTCTTTATGTGAGCATACATCATGCAGTATATGATCTTGTAGGAACGTCGTCCCGGGAGTTTTGGAATAAAGTTGGCAGCAGAAACTTGGGTAATACTTTAAGTGTCAGACTGAAGCCTAGTGATTGCAACTTAAGTCTGGATTGAAATTTTTTGTTTAATAACGATTACCTTCTTGAAAAGGCACTTGGCTGCAAGAGTGTGATGATCACTCTTGCAGTTGAGACATTTTGGTTGAGGATAGAGATCAGTTTTCTATGATGGTCCTTCATGAAGCACTTGCGGGAGTATTTCTTCCCTTTCAAAGCGCAGTGCTTGCGAGGTTGGTACATGCATAGCAGGTCCACCACAGCAGGTCCAACAAAGCAGGTCCAACAAAACAGGTCCAACACAGCAGGTCCAACAAAGCGGGTCCAACACAGCAGGTCCAACACAGCAGGTCCAACAAAGCAGGTCCAACACAGCAGGTCCACCACAGCAGGTCCAACAAAGCAGGTCCAACACAGCAGGTCCAACACAGCAGGTCCAAACAAAGCAGGTCCAAAAAAGCAGGGCCAACAAAGCAGGTCCAACACAGCAGGTCCAACATAGCAGGTCCAACATAGCAGGTCCACCACAGCAGGTCCAACATAGCAGGTCCAACACAGCAGGTCCAACAAAGCAGGTCCAACATAGGGTGATGTGGTGGAATCGCTCATGTTCTATGTTCCTGAGTGCTTGAGATGCCATAAAGATTTCAGTGACGGTGGCCTTGTTCACAGAGCTGGCAATTGTATCTTTTGTGATAATATAATAATAGTATCTTAATTTCTACAAGTATATGGTATACAGGTCTAGCTGACATCAATGATGGAGTCGACGGTGTCCCATTCATTTTGATCTTCAATGAATTGTTTCAAGTCGCCCGTTGATTGGCTGGCGAAGTTGTGAACAAGCTTATTCACAAACATCGAGTTCTTGGCCCTCAACAGAGGAAAAGGAGCCACTTCGAAGTCATGGTCCCTAAGAGCGTTCACAGCCGAGGTCGTGATGACCACCTCAAAGTGATCGTCATACTTGTGTGTTTTTGGAGTGGGGATGATGGCCTTGAAGAAAACAGTCTTAATATCTTAAACCCGATAAACAATGGAAGGGCCGAGGGACATCATTATTGGCTGTGCTTAGGACATCAGCTGCCTTAATCCGCCCTGGTGGCATCACATACTTCCAGGATCATAAACCTGGTTTTTTTTTCTTCTCGTTTTAAACTTGATATAGTGAAGCAACAGCTAAATCGACTGAACTAGCAAATGCTGTTAATTTTGCATTAGATAAATACATTTTATCCCTGGCATACATGTAATTCCTGCCTCAGAAGTGATTCAAATTATTGTATTATTATTATTATTATTATTATTATTATTATTATTATTATTATTATAAAAAAGAAGCGTCAAATTATTGTAGTTCTTGGCTCTCTTAAATGTGTTTATTTACAGCTCCTGTGCCGTCTGAGATTTTAAAACTATAGGTACTAGAAGCGTTTAGTGTGCCTTCACAATTGGTGTTCGACTTCAGTGTATTCAGCTAAAATTTTTGGGTTGCCTCAAGGTGATCATCAGCTTCTGAACTCTTGATAGGGTTGAGATATAGTTCTTAGACCTCTTGATAGGGTTTATTTATTACTCCTGAACCTCTTGAGGAAGCTAATCTACAGTTTCTCTTCCTCTTGAGGTTGTGGAGGTTCAACTACTGTACGTCTAGTACAGGGTGAAGTAGAAAAAGCAAATGCTGTTGCGAGATTTACGTTTCTCGTATCTTGCAGTGACCAAAATCACTGTTGTGCAATTATTATTTTACTTATTTCAACATCCGTCTTGTTTGGCAAACACACCACTGATTATTAAGCCAAGACCTCAGATTCTGGCTACAAAGTACGACATTAACAGCTACAGAATAGAATACCTTAAGCTTAATGTTAACTGAGTCATTAAACAGATGACCTCGGAGTGACTCGAACACCCAGCCTTCTGATCTGGAGTCAGACGCGCTACCATTGCGCCACGAGGCCATGTATGATATGGCCATGTGGGTGACTATATATATACCAAGTGATGGTGTGTGTTGGTCTTGTGCTGGCCAGCTGGGCGCCACGCGTGGGAATAGTGTTGATTTTATCTTGCCAGCTGTTGTGGTGGTGAGAAAGGTGCAGTTCTGTTAAGGTTGTGATGGAGAAGTTGTAGCAGTGGCGGGGGCAGTTGTGGTAGAAGTGGGGAAGCTGTAGAATAATTGGGAGGTTGTGGTGGTGTCGAAGTTATAGTGGTGGAGGGAGAATTGAGGTAGTGACAGTTTCCCTGGATTAGCAGTTGGGTCTAGTCCTGACACCTTTCCTCTTTTCTCCGATATTTACTATCCCCCACCTATTCTTCATCCTGTCCCCACTTGCCCCTCGACCCTAGTGAGTCCTTACCTGTGAGTCCTCTGTTCTGTTGTTCTGTGAGGTAGTGATTGGGAAACTGAGGTAGAGGTGACAGGTGGAGATGTGATGGTAATGCTGGAGAAGCGGTCAAGTCTCTGTGGTGTCGGGGAAATTTGAAGGATGGTTTTAGAAGTTGTGGTTGTAGTATAGAAGTTGTGGTTGTAGTATAGAAGTTGTGGTTGTAGTATAGAAGTTGTGGCAGCGATGATGTTGAACCAAGAGTTGTGGAGGAGATGCTGAAGTGGTAGTGGGGAAATAGCGAAGGTAGTCAGCGGGTTGAGATGAAAACGAAGGTGGCGAGGATGCTGGGGTGAACTTTATGTAGAAATTAGGGTGGTGGTAATAAGGAAAATGGTGGCGGGAGTGATGGTGATGTTGCAGCAGTGGTTATGTTGAACTGATGGTACGAAGAAAAGGTGGTGTGGTGATGGGAAAACTGAGGTGTCGGTGTTGCAGTCCCTGGACCTTGTTCACTCCTGTTATACGTAAGTATAAATAAGCACGATAAGGCACCTAAACTACTGGGAACGGTTGAAGGTCCTTCTTGATCTGCATTCCCTCGAATGCAAGCGAGAGAGATACTTGATAATATACACTTGGAAGGTCCTGGAGGGATTGGTACCAAACCTACACACGAAAATCACTCTATATGAAAGCAAAAGACTCGGCAGGAGATGCAACATTCCCCGATGAAAAGCAAGGGTGCCACGAGTACACTGAGAGACAACACAATAAGCGTCCGGGGCCCAAGACTGTTCAACTGCCTCCCAGCACACATAAGGGGAGATTACCAATAGACCCCTGGCTGTCTTCAAGAAGGCACTGGACAGGCATCTAAAGTCAGTACCTGACCAACCGGGCTATGGTTCGTACGTCAGCTTGCGTGCGGCCAGCAGTAACAGCCTGGTTGATCAGACCCTGATCCACCATGAGGCCTGGTCTCAGACCGGGCCGCGGCTGCGTTGACCCCCGAAACCCTCTCCAGGTAAACTCCAGGTATAGGTAACACAGGTATCCAGGTAACACAGTATAAAACAGTCCACACACGGCTGAGGAAACGTTAGTCAGGTCAGGCGATGGTCAGGTCTGAGCAACACACAAGTTAGGTCACCCGAAGTCAGATCGATTTGCTCTGATTTATAGCAAAAACAACTTTTCATTTTGCTTATTCGGCAAAGTGGATCCTTGCTAAGTAGGTCAAACTGGACGAATCGGTTTACTAGGCATGATATATACATATATAAATATAATATATATATATATATATATATATATATATATAATATATATATATATATATATATATATATATATATATATATATATATATATTCATTCGTGTAGCCCTAATTATCCACTTGTAGCGGATAGTCTTCAACCCTAACAAAGTGACACTGTCAGCAGGGGATACATAACCGGAAGGTGTAGTTTTCTCAGCGTATATATTCCAAGAGTTTACTTTAATCCATATTTTAGGTATGAATGTATTCTTGTCTGGTGGTGAACAGTGGCAATGTAGCATTAATAACCCTAGTATAGTCGATAAGCTTTAAACCCTATTAACCAACTAACCACCATGATCAGTGTTGTGTGTGTGCCAGGAGTAGGTAAGACTGTAGTATGAACTGAGAGGTGTATATCTCTCAGTATATGTATACTGAGAGATATACTAATCCCTATCTCAGGAAATAAGGTATTATTGACTGGTGGTGGATGGATCACATGCAGGCTTAATATTATTATTATTATTATAATCAAGGGGGAAGCGCTAAACTGCAGGCTTAATAACCCTCCTGTAAATGATAGGTTTGATATCAAATTTACCAACTCAGCAACCAGTGTTGTGTGTGTGTGGTTGACCAGCAGTACGGCCAGAGCAGCTGTGTAAGGTGGAGGTTAAACCAGGCTGCTTCCTGCTTGTACCACGAGTGCCAGAATCTAGTGCAAAAGAGGTAGGGGGTTTTATTCAAATTTCTCTTGAAGTGGGTGTTATTCATAGGCGGGGCCCATCAAGTTTAAGTTTAAATATTTTTATTATGCACCCATACCCCCCCTGGGGCGGTAGTCAAAAAGATTAAGGGGGTAAAAAATTGGTCCAGGGACTGGATCCCAAAAATTTTGATAGTGGCAAGTTACGAGGTAATAACTCCAAATTTTCAAAGGTAATTTAACTCGCAAATTTACAAAGGTAATGAAAAACAAAATTTAAAGGGAAAGAACTCACAATTTTTCAAAAAGGGAAGAACTCACATTTTTTTGAAGGTAATGAACTCAGGTAGATTGGTCCCCCAACTGGCAAAATTACAAAGGTATTTTAAAATTTCAGAGGTACGTAATGGGTCCAGGGGGCTGGGACCCCCAAAAAGTTTTTTAGCTGAAAATGTACAAAGGGAATGAATCTGAAGTATCGTTTCTTACGTTTAACATGGCTACAATCAGAAAATTATAGAGGTAATGAGCAATTCACCCCTTCCACAACCGGTCACCCTGTAAAAGAGTTTTTTGGTGCAAAAAAATTGATTGTTGACACACACAACACCAGAGGGAAAGGGGGCAGACAGAAGGGGGAAAGAAAGCTTGATCGACCCCCGAGCCATCGGGAAAATTATTTGGACAGAATGAGGCGCTCCCCTAGCCTTCCCCTTAGTACGGTAAAAAAAATATTTTTAATAATAGGCTCTTTGTTTTTACGGGATTTCCATTCCGGGAGTTAATAAAGAAAACGAAAGTACGTTTGAATCTTTTGCAGTGACAAGATTGTTGAGCTCCGTTTTGAAGTAGTAGTGAACATGAGGGACAAGCCTTGTTACTAGCTTGTTAGAAGTAGTAGCTGAATCACAAAAAAACCCCCACCCTGCTAGCTTGACGAGTTTGAGTCCGCTTTTTCCATTTACAAAAAATCCCCAAATAACAAAAAGGAGAGGAGTGGTTATATAGGCCCGGGTACCTCTATCTCTATTCCTTTACTTCCTCTTTGTCCCCGGGCCTGTCGCTGGAATATTTTCTGCCCTTTTTTCTTGTTTGTGTTAAAAAATTAGTAAAGGGGGCCAAGTCGGACCGAAAGTCGTCGTAAACTCCTCTCCTAGTACGGTATTTTTTGCTTTTTTTTTTTTTTTTAAATAGTGAAACACGTTTCTCCGAAGGTTTTCGAACTCCCTCCCGGATTCGGCAGGAAATTTATATCCCTATCCATAATGAGGGAGAGGTAATTTGCGGGTTTTTTAAACGGATTCCTTTTTAGGGGGCCTTTATTAGGGAAAAAATTTGGGCCTTTCCTTAAAAAAATTTCTTTTTCCCGCCCCTAATTTTTTTTTTGTGGGGGACCCCCCCAAAAATGGTGTTGGGGTTTGGGGAATTTTGTTGTGCATCAGGGCCTGGTGCTGGTTGGTTTGGGTGTGGGGGTGGAAAAAGGGACTTGGGGGTTTGCTGTTTGGGTGGGGTTTGGTTGGGCTTTAACCGGGGAATTTTTGGGGCTGGGTGGGGTGGGGCATCCCCGAACCCTTTTGTGGGGGGGGGGGCCTTTCGCATTTGGTGTTTTGGGTGGGTGGTGTGGCACACCGCCCCTTGGTGTTTGGGGTGGGTGTGGTGGCATACGCACCTTGGTGTGGGGGTGGGGTGTGTGGCATCCCGCACCTTGGTGTTTGGGTGGGGGGTGTGTGGCATCACCGCACCTTGGTGTTTGGGGGGGGGGTTGTTGGCATCACCGCCCTTGGTGGCGGGTGGGTGTGTGTGGCATCACCGCCCTTGGGTTTTGGTGGGTGGGTTGTGGGGGCAAAAACCGCACTTGGGTTTGTGGGGGGTGGGTGTGTGTGGCATCACGCACCTTGGTGCTGTGGGGGGGTGTTTTGGGGCATCACCCCGGGTGTGTGGGTGGGTGTGTGTGGCATCACGCCCCTTGGTGTGTGGGTGGGTTGTGTGGCATCACCGCCCTTGGTGCTGTGGGTGGGTGTGTGGTCTCCCGCCCTTTGGGTGCTGGGGTGGGTGTGTGTGGCATCCCGCCCCTTTGGTGCTTGGGTGTGTGTGTGGGGCCACCGCCCCTTGGTGCTGTGGGTGGTGTGTGGTGGCATCCCGCCCTTTGGTGTGGGGGTGTGTGTGGTGGCATACCGCCCTTGGTGCTGTGGGTGTGTGTGTGTGGATCCCCGCACCTTGGTGTGGGGTGTGTTGGGCATCACGCCCCTTTGGGTGCTGGGGGTGTGTGGTGTGGCTCCCCGCACCTTGGTGCTGTGGGTGTGGTGTGTGGCATCACCGAAACCTTGGTTGGGGGTGTGTGGTGTGGCATCACGACCTTGGTGTGTGGGTGGTGGTGGCATCACCGCACCTTGGGGGTTGGGGTGTGTGTGTGGCTCCCCGCCCCTTGGTGCTGTGGGTGTGTGTGTGTGGCATCCCCGCCCTTGGGCGTGGGTGTGTGTTTTGGGGGCATCACCGCCCCTTGGTGCTGTGGGTTTGTGTTGTGGCATACCGACCTTGGTGCTGTGGGTGGTGTGTGTGGATACCGACCTTGGGGCTGTGGGTGTGTGTGGTGGCTCACCGCCCCTTGGTGGGTGTGGGTGTGTGTGTGTGGCTTTACCGCCCCTTGGTGCTGTGGGTTTTTGTGTGTTTGGCCACCGCCCTTGGTGCTGGGGGTGTGTGTGTGTGGATCCCCGCACTTGGTTGTGTGGGGTGGTTGTGGCTCCCCCGCACCTTGGTGCTGTGGGTGTGTGTGTGTGGCATCACCGCACCTTGGTGCTGTGGGTGTGTGGTTGTGGCATCACCGCACCTTGGTGCTGTGGGTGTGTGTGTGTGGATCCCCGCACCTTGGTGTTTTGGGGTGTGTGTTGTGGCATCCCGCACCTTGGTGCTGGGGGTGTGTGGTGTGGCACCCACGCACCTTGGGCGGGGGGTGTGTGTGTGTGGCATCACGCACCTGGTGCTGTGGGTGTGTGTGTGTGGCATCACCGCACCTTGGTGCTGTGGGTGTGTGTGTGTGGCATCACCGCACCTTGGTGCTGTGGGTGTGTGTGTGTGGCATCCCCGCACCTTGGTGTGGGGTGTGTGTGTGTGGATCCCGCACCTTGGGTGTGTGGGGGTGTGTGTGTGCTTCACGCCCCTTTGGTGCTGTGGGGTGTGTGTGTGGCATCCCGCACTTGGGGGCTGGGGTGTGTGTGTGTGGCTACCGCACCTTGGTGCTGGGGTGTTTTGGTGTGGCTACCGCCCCTTGGTGCTGTGGGTGGTGTGTGTGGCATCACCCCACCTTTGGTGCTGTGGGTGTGTGTGTGTGGCATCACCGCACCTTGGTGCTGTGGGTGTGTGTGTGTGGCATCACCGCACCTTGGTGCTGTGGGTGTGTGTGTGTGGCATCACCGCACCTTGGTGCTGTGGGTGTGTGTGTGTGGCATCACCGCACCTTGGTGCTGTGGGTGTGTGTGTGTGGCTCACCGCCCCTTTTTTCTGTGGGTGGGGTGTGTGGCATCACCGCCCCTTTGGTGTGTGGGTGGTGGTGGGCACACCGCACTTGGTGTGGGGGTTTGTGTTGTGTTGGCTCACCGCACCTTGGTGCTGGGGTGGTGGTGTGGCATCACCGCCCCTTGGTCTGGGGGTGTGTGTTTTGTGGCTCACCGCCCCTTGGTGCTGTGGGGTGTGTGTGTGGCATCACCCCCAATTTGGGTTTTGGGGGGGTGGGGGGGAAAATTTCGGGGGTTGTGTGGGGGGCATCCCCGCCCCTTGGTGCGGGGGGTGTGTGTGTGTGGATCCCCGCCCCTTGGTGCTGTGGGTGTTTTGGTGTGGCATCACCGCCCCTTTTGGTTGGGGGGTGTTTTGTTTTGTGGATCACCGCACCTTGGGCTGTGGGTTGTGTGGGTGGTCACCGCACCTTGGTGCTGGGGGGTTGTGTGTGTGGGCATCACCGCCCTTGGTGCTGGGGGGTGGTGGTGTGGCTCACCGCACCTTGGTGCTGGGGGTTTGTGTTGTTTTTGGGGCATCCCCGCCACCTTGGTGCGGGGTGGTGTGTGTGGCACCCGACCTTGGTGCTGTGGGTTGTTGTTCCCCCATCACGCCCTTTGGGTTGGGGGTTTGTGGTGGTCCCACTTTCTGGGGGTTTTTGTGTTGGCTTCACCGCCCTTTGGGGCTGTGGGTTTGGGGTTTTTTGGGTCACGCCCTTGGTCTTTTTTGTGTTTCACCCCCCTTTGTTGGGGGTGGGTGTTCTTTACCCCCTTGGTCTGTGGGTGTTTTTTGGGGAAACCCCCGCACCTGGTTTTTGTGGGTGGTGTGGGGGGCCCCATACCCCTTGGTCCTGGGGTTGGTGTTGGGGTCCCGCACCTTGGTGTGGCGGGTTTTGTGGGGGGGCCACCCCCCCCCTTGGTGTGTGGGTGGTGTGTGGGGATCACCCATTTCTGTGGGTTGTGTTTGGACCCCCCCTTGGTCTTTTGGGCGGTTTTTGCCCCCCACCTTGGTGCTGGGGGTTGTTGGTGTGGAAAAATCACCGCACCCTTGGTGCTGGGGGTTTGTGGGGGATCCCCCCTTGTCTGGGGTGTGTTTTCCCTCCCGCCTTGGTTTTTGGTGGTTGGACACCCCTGGGGCGGGGTGGTGGTTTTTGGGGCACCGCCCCTTTGGTTGGGGGGTGTTTTTGGGGGGCATACCCACATTGGTGCTTTGTTTTGGGTTGGCTCCGTTTTTGGGGTTTTGTTTTTGGGGGAAAACCGCCCTTGGTGTGGGGGTTTGGGTTTTGTGGGGCATACCGCCTTGGTGTGTGGGTGGGGGGTTTTGGGCTCACCCCCTTGGTGTGTGGGTGGTGGTGTGGCATCACCGCCCCTTGGTGCTGTGGGTGGGTTGTGGGCATCACCGCCCCTTGGTGCTGTGGTTGGGTTGGTGGCATCCCCGCCCTTGGGCGGGGGGGGTGGGTGTGGCATCACCGCCTTGGTGGGGGTGGGTGTGGCACCCCGCCCTGGGGCTGTGGGGGGTTGGGGATCACGCCCTTGGTTGTGGGTGTGGCTCCCGCCCTGGTGCTGTGGGTGTGGGCATCACGCCCTTGGGCTGTGGGTTTTGGGGCATCCCGCCCTTGGTGCTGTGGGTGGGCTCACCCCCTTGGTGCTGTGGGTGGGGACACCGCCCCTTGGTGCTGTGGGTGTGGCATCACGCCCCTTGGGTGCTGTGGGTGTTGCACACCCCCGGGGTGCTGGGGGGGAAACCGCCCTTGTGGGGGGGGGGGGTCAAGCCATTGGGGGGTTGGGGGCTGTGGGGGGGGAAACCCAATTTTGTGTGGGGGGGGGGTTGGAAACCCCACTTGGGTGGGGGGGGGGGTGGCACGCCACAGGGGTGCTGGGGGGGGGGGGACCCAGTTGGGTTGGGGAGGGGGGGGCACGCCCCTTTGGGTGTGGGGAGGGGGGGCACCCCACAGTTTTCTGTGGGAGGGGGGTGGCAGCCCCACAGCTTGGTGCGTGGGAGGGGGGTGCAGCCCCAGTTGGTGCTGTGGGAGGGGGGGGGCAGCGCCACAGTTGGTGCTGTGGGAGGGGGGGGGGCACACAGTTGTGCTGTGGAGGGGGGTGGCGCGCACGCTTGGGTGTGGGAGGGGGGTGGGCGCGCCACAGCTTGGGGCTGTGGGGGGGGTGGCGGGCCCCAAGCTTGGTCTGTGGGGAGGGGGGGGCGCCCCCACAGCTTGGTGTGTGGGGAGGGGGGTGGCGGCCCCACAGTTGGTGCTGTGGGAGGGGGGTGGCAGCGCCACAGCTTGGTCTGTGGGGGGGGGGGCAGCGCACAGTTGGGGTTGCGTGGGGGGGGGGGCGGCCCAGTTTGGTGCTGTGGGAGGGGGGGTGGGGCCCGCCACGTTGGTGCTGTGGGGGGGGGGGGCAGCCCCCACAGCTTGGTTTGGGAGGGGGGGGCCGCACAGCTTGGTGCGGGGGAGGGGGTGGCGCGCCAAGTTGGGTTTCTGTGGGAGGGGGGGGGCGGGCCCCAAAGTTGGTCTGTGGGGGGGGTGGCAGCGGTTTGGGTGGTGGGGGGGGGGTGGCCCCCCAAGCTTGGTGCTGTGGGAGGGGGGTGGCGGGCCCCAAAGTTTGGGTTTTGTGGGGGGGGGGGGGCAGGCCACAGCTTGGTCTTTTGGGGGGGGGGGGCAGCGCCCGCTTGGTGCTGGGGAGGGGGGTGGCCCACGCCACGCTTGGTGCTGTGGGGGGGGTGGCAGGCCACAGCGGGTTGTGGGAGGGGGGGGCAGCCCCCACGCTTGGTGCTGTGGGAGGGGGGGGGCAGCGCCCAGCTTGGTGCTGGGGGAAGGGGGTGGCGGGCCCCACAGCTTGGTGTTGGGAGGGGGGGGAAACCCCCACGCTTGGGGTGTGGGGGGGGGGGTGGGCAGCCCCACGTTGGTGCTGTGGGGGGGGGGGGGCCCCAGGCCACCTTGGTGCTGTGGGGGGGGGGGGGCGGGCAACGCTTGGGTGTGGGGGGGGGGGTGGCGCCCCAAGCTTGGGCTGGGGGGGGGGGTGGCGCCCCACGCTTGGTGTGTGGGGGGGGGGGTGGCAGCGCCACGTGGTGCTGGGGGAGGGGGGTGGCGCGCACGCTTGGTTTGTGGAAGGGGGGTGGCGGCGCCCACAGCTTGGTGTGTGGGGGGGGGGGTGGCAGCCCCCACAGTTGGTGCTTGGGAGGGGGGTGGCGCCCCCACAGTTTGGTGCGTGGGAGGGGGGGTGGCGGCCCCAAAACGTTTGGGTGTTGGGGGGGGGGGGGGTGGCGCGCCACAGTTTGGGTGTGGGGAGGGGGTGGCGCGCCACAGTTGGTGCTGGGGGGGGGGGGGGCGCCAATTTGGTGTGTGGGGGGGGGGGGCAGCGCCACGTTTGGGGTGCTGTGGGAGGGGGGTGGCAGCGCCACAGCTTGGTTTTGTGGGAGGGGGGGGGCAGCGCCGCTTGGTGGTGGGAGGGGGGGGTGGCAGCACCACAGTTTGGGTGCTGGGGGGAGGGGGTGGCAGCGCCCGTTGGTGCTGTGGGGGGGGGGTGGGGGCGCGCAAGCTTGGTGTGTGGGGGGGGGGGCAGGCCACAGTTTGGGGTTTGTGGGGGGGGGGTGGCAGCGCACAGCTTGGTCTGTGGGAGGGGGTGGCGCGAAGCTTGGTGTGGGGAGGGGGGGGGGGGGCCCGCCACGCTTGGTGCGTGGGGGGGGGTGGCAGCGCCACAGCTTGGTCGGGGGGGGGGGTGGCGCGCCACAGCTTGGTGTGGGAGGGGGTGGCAGCGCCCAGCTTGGTGCGTGGGGGGGGGTGGCACCGCACAGTTTGGGGTGGGGGGGGGGGTGGCCAGCCCCACAGCTTGGGCTGTGGGAGGGGGGGTGGCAGCGCCCAGCTTGGTGCTGTGGGAGGGGGGGGTGGGCAGGGCCCGCTTGGTGCGGGGGGGGGTGGGGACGGGGGGGGGGGGCCAGGCCACAGCTTGGTGTGTGGGGGGGGGGTGGGCGCCCAGTTGGGGGTGTGGGAGGGGGGGGCGGGGCCACAGTTTGGGTGCTGGGGGGAGGGGGTGGCGGGGCCACGCTTGGTGTGTGGGGGGGGGGGTGGCAGCGCCACGCTTGTGTGGGGGGGGGTGGCAGCCCACGCTTGATGCTGGGGGAGGGGGGTGGCGCGCACAGCTTGGTGCTGTGGGACCCCCTTTGGCGGGGGGGGGGTGCCGCCACGCTGGTGCTGTGGGGGGGGGGGGGCGCCACAGTTGGTGTTGGGGGGGGGGGTGGGGCCCCACAGCTTGGTGCTGGGGAGGGGTGGGGGGCGCACAGTTTGGTGCGTGGGGGGGGGGTGGCCGAAACCTTGGGCTGTGGGGGGGGGGGGCGGCGCCCATTGGTGTGTGGGGGGGGGGGTTTGGGCCCCCGCCACGCTTCTGTGGGGGGGGGGCGGGGCCACGTTTGGGTGGTGGGGGGGGGGTGGCGCGCCACATTGGGGCTGGGGAGGGGGGTGGCGGCCACAGCTTGGTGTGTGGGAGGGGGGGGGGGCGCGCCACGTTTGGGGCTGTGGAGGGGGGGGGCAGCGCCACAGTTTGCTGTGGGAGGGGGGTGGCAGCGCACAGTTTGGGTGTGGGAGGGGGTGGCAGCGCCACAGTTTGGGTGTGGGGGGGGGTGGCAGCCCCAAAAGCTTGGGTGGGAGGGGGGTGGCAGGCCCGTTGCTGTGGGGGGGGGGTTGGCAGCGCCACAGCTTGCTGTGGGGGGGGGTGGCAGCGCCACGCTTGCTGTGGGGGGGGGGTGGGCCCCCAAGCTTGCGGGGGAGGGGGGTGGCAGCGCCACGGGGTTTGCGTGGGAGGGGGGTGGAGCGCCACAGCTTTCTGTGGGAGGGGGGGTGGAAGGCCCAGTTTGGGTTGTGGGAGGGGGGTGGAGCCCCCCAAGTTGGTGCTTTGGGAGGGGGGGTGGCAGGCCACAGCTTGGGCGTGGGGGGGGGGGGCGGGGGGGGGGGGGTGGAGGCCACGTTTGGTGGGGGGGGGGGTGGCAGCCCCACAGCTTTGCTGTGGGGGGGGGGTGGCGCCCCAAAGTTTGGTGCGTGGGAGGGGGGTGGCAGCGCCACAGTTTGGGTTTGGGTGGGGGGGGGTGGCAGCGCCACAGCTTGGTGTGGGGAGGGGGTAAAAAGCGCCCGCTTGGTGTGGGGGGGGGTGGCAGCGCCCGTTGCTGTGGGGGGGGGGGTGGCGGCGCACAGCTTGGTGCTGTGGGAGGGGGGGGCAGCGACGTGGTGTGGGAGGGGGGTGGGGCCACAGTTGGTGTGGGGGGGGGGGTGGCAGCCCCACAGCTTGTGGGGGGGGGGGGTGGCAGCGCCACGCTTGGGTGGGGAGGGGGGTGGCGCGCCACAGCTTGTGTTGGGGGGGGGGGGTGGCAGCGCCCAGTTTGGGTGTGGGAGGGGGTGGCGGCCACAGCTTGGGGGGGGGGGTGGCAGCGCCCGTTGCTTGGGGGGGGGTGGCAGGCCACAGTTTGGGTTTGGGGGGGGGTTTGGAGGAAGGGGGGGGGGGGGGGCGCCCCCACAGCTTGGGCTTGGGGGGGGGCGTGGCAGCGCCAGCTTTGGTGTGGGAGGGGGGTGGCGGCCAAAGTTGGTGTGGGAGGGGGGTGGCACGCCCGTTTGGGGCTGTGGGGGGGGGGGGGGCCCCAGCGCCACAGTTGCGTGGGAGGGGGGTCCCCAGCCCCCACAGCTTGGTGTGGGAGGGGGGTGGCGGCCACGCTTGGTGTGGGGGGGGGGTGGCAGCCCCACAGTTTTGCTGGGGGAGGGGGGGGGGCAGCGCCACAGCTTGCTGGGGGGAGGGGGGGGGCACGCCCAGCTTGGTTGGGGGGGGGGGTGGGCGCCACAGCTTGGTGCTGTGGGAGGGGGGGGGGGGGCGCGCCACAGCTTGGTGCTGTGGAAAGGGGGGTGGCAGCGCCACGTTGGTGTGTGGGAGGGGGGGGGGGGGCCCCCCCCCCCCCCCCCCCCCCCCCACAGTTGGTGCGGGGGAGGGGGGGGTGGCAGCGCCACAGTTGGTCTGTGGGAGGGGGGGGGGGCAGCGCCACAGCTTGGTGCTGTGGGGGGGGGGTGGCAGCGCCACAGCTTGGTGCTGTGGAGGGGGGTGGCGGCCAAAGCTTGGTGTGTGGGAGGGGGGGGGCAGCGCACGCTTGGTGCTGTGGGGGGGGGGTGGCACCCCAAAGCTTGGTGCTGTGGGGGGGGGGGGTGGCACCCCACGTTTGGTGTGTGGGAGGGGGGGGGAAACCCAAGCTTGGTGCTGGGGAGGGGGGGGGAAACCCCCACAGTTTGGTTTGCTGTGGGGGGGGGGTGGCCCCCAACGCTTGGTGCTGTGGGAGGGGGGGGCCGACAGCTTGGGTGCGTGGGAGGGGGTGGCGGCGCCAGCTTGGGCTGTGGGAGGGGGTGGGGGGCCCCCGCCACGCTTGGTGCTGTGGGGGGGGGGGTGGCGGGCCCCGCCCAGTTGGTGCTGTGGGGGGGGTGGCGGCCCCACAGCTTGGTGCTGTGGGGGGGGGGTGGCGGCGCCCCGTTTGGGGTGTGTGGGAGGGGGGGGGCGGCGCCACAGTTTGGTGTGTGGGGGGGGGGGGGGCGCCCATTGGTCTGGGGGAGGGGGGTGGCGGCGCCACAGTTGGTCGTGGGGGGGGGTGGCAGCCCCAAGCTTGGTCTGTGGGAGGGGGGTGGCACGCAAAAGTTGGGTCTGTGGGGGGGGGGTGGCGCCCCCAAGCTTGGTGTTGTGGGGGGGGGGGGCACCCCACAGTTTGGGTGCTGTGGGGGGGGGTGGCAGCGCCCACAGCGGGTTTGTGGGAGGGGGGGGCCAGCGCCCAGTTGGTGTGGGAGGGGGGTGGCAGCGCCACGTTGGTTGGGGGGGGGGTGGCGCGCCACGCTTGGTGGGGGGGGGGGGGGTGGCAGCGCCACGTTTGGGGTGGGGGGGGGGGGCCCCGGGGGGGGGGGGGGCACGCACAGCTTGTGTGTGAGGGGGTGGCCGCCCCCGTTTGGTGTGTGGGGGGGGGGGTGGCGCCCCAGTTTGCTGTGGGGGGGGGGGGTGGCGCGCCACAGTTGTGTGGGAGGGGGGGGCAGCGCCACGTTGGTCCCTGGAAAGGGGGGCGGGCCACAGGGGGTGCTGTGGAAGGGGGGTGGCAGGCCCAGCTTGGTGTGTGGGAGGGGGGTGGCAGCGCCAGCTTGGTGTGGGGGGGGGGGTGGCAGCCCACGCTTGGTGTGGGGGGGGTGGCAGCGCCCAGCTTGGTGCTGTGGGGGGTGGAGCGCCACGTTGGTGTGGGGGGGGGGGTGGCAGCCCCAAAGCTTGGTGTGGGAGGGGGTGGCCCGCGCCAAGTTGGTGCTGTGGGGGGGGGGGGCAGCGCCCGTTGGGTGTGGGGGGGGGGTGGCAGCCCCCCATTGCTTTTTTGGGGAGGGGGGGGGCCCCAGGCCACACTTGCTGTGGGAGGGGGGTGGCGGGCCCCAAAGCTTGCTTGGGGGGGGGTGGCAGGAGCCCACAGTTTTGTGTGGGGGGGGGGTGCGGGCCCCCAAGCTTGTGTGGGAGGGGGGGGGGGCGCCACAGCTTGTGTGGGAGGGGGGTGGCAGCGCCACGCTTGTTGGGGGGGGGGGGGGGGCAGCCCCAGCTTGGTCTGGGAAGGGGGGGGGGCCCAGCGCCCGCTTGGTGCTGTGGGGGGGGGGTGGCGCGCCACAGCTTGGTGTGTGGGAGGGGGGGGGGGCAGCGCCACAGTTGATGTGTGGGAGGGGGGGGGCCGCGCACAGTTTGGTGTGGGGGGAGGGGGGGGTGGCAGCGATACAGCTTGGTGCTGTGGGGGGGGGTGGCGGCCACGTTTGGTGTGTGGGAGGGGGGGGGGGGCGGCCCCACGTTTGGGTGCTGTGGGGGGGGGGGAGCGGCCACGCTTGGTGTTGGGAGGGGGGTGGCAGCGCCACGCTTGGTGCTGTGGGAGGGGGGTGGCAGCGCCACGTTTGGTGCTGGGGGGGGGAGGGGGGGGCAGGCCACGTTGGGTGTGGGGAGGGGGGTGGCGCGCCCAGCTTGGGTGTGGGAGGGGGGGGGCAGGCACGTTTGGTGCTGTGGGAGGGGGTGGCGCGCACAGCTTGGTGCTGTGGGGGGGGGGGGTGGCAGCCCCCACAGTTGGTGCTGTGGGAGTGGGGGCGCCCCCACAGTTTGGGTGTGTGGGAGGGGGGGTGGCGGGCCCCACGTTTGGGTGTGGGGGGGGGGTGGCAGCGCCAAGCTTGGGGGTTGGGGAGGGGGGTGGGGGGGGGCGGCCAATTTGTGCTGTGGGAGGGGGGGGGGGCAGCGACAGCTTGGGCTTGGGGGGGGGGGTGGCAGCCCACAGCTTGCTGTGGGGGGGGGTGGCAGCGCCCACGTTTGCTGTGGGAGGGGGGGCAGCGCCCGTTGGTGCGTGGGAGGGGGCTGGCACCCGCCCCCCTTTGGGTCCCGTGGGAGGGGGGTGGGCAGCCCCACAGCTGGTGTGTGGGAGGGGGGGCAGCGCCACAGCTTGGTGCTGGGGGTGGGGGGTGGCAGCGCACGTTGGTGCTGTGGGGGGGGGTGGCAGCGCCCAGCTTGGTGCTGGGGGAGGGGGGTGGGCAGCCCCACGCTTGGGCGGGGGGGGGGGGGGGTGGCGCGCCACAGCTTGGTGCTGGGGGAGGGGGGGGGGGCGCGCACAGTTGGTGCTGGGGAGGGGGGTGGCAGCGCCAAAAGCTTGGTGCGTGGGAGGGGGGGTGGCAGCGCCAAGCTTGGGCTGGGGGGGGAAGGGGGGGGGGTGGCAGCGCCACAGTTGGTGTGTGGGAGGGGGGGGGCAGCGCCCAGCTTGGTGCTGTGGGAGGGGGGGGGCAGCGCAAGTTGGTGCTGTGGGGGGGGGGGTGGAAACGCCACAGTTTGGGTGCTGTGGGAGGGGGTGGCAACGCCACAGGGGGTGAATGGTTTTCACGTGTGCTAAAAGGGTGGGAATACTGTCTGTGCCGGTTGGTTTCGTCCTGGGAAATGAATTTATTAGGTGAGGCAATGGCTGTACAAGCGAGTCCCCACATAATAGATTTTTGCCTTGCGATTCGGGTCTGTCCACAGGTCATTGGGAAGTGTTGACGCGAGCTAAAGAGGCCAAAGAATTTTTGGGGGTTTGGGGCACGACGTAGGTGTTTGGTGGCCCATTAAGAAGATTCAGCACTTTGAGACATACCATTGTCAGTTGAGGACTGGACGCATCTCGCCCGAAGCCAAGCCGTTTGCTTATTCAATGGCGCTCCTTCCCCCATCCCTCCCTTTCCTTCTGTTTAACTTGTGGCATGAAGCTGACTGTGGAACACAGCTCAGGCCTTTTAACCTTTGTCATGATGATAATATATATTTCTACAAGTACATGTACAAGGCATACAGACCATAGCTGACAACAATGACTTACTACTATATAGAAAGCCCCTTACTATGCTGAGTTCGAGTTCTGATGACCAGAGCTTTGGTAAGATGGGTAAGGAAGAAGGATGGGTAAGGATGGAAATATTGGAAAAGGGTGGGAGGGTGGGGAGGAGGTAGGATATAAAAGGTAAGTGGCCCAACTATGCTGAGCATTTCCCGCAAATTAGGTCAGTTTTGTCCCAGGATGCGACCCACACCAGTCCACAAAAACCCAGGTACCCATTTTACTGATGGGTAAACAGGGACACAGTTTGTTCTCTGGGCCCATCTTGCTGCACGACAATCCTCTCACTCATGCAGGCCTCTGTAGACTGAGGATAGGAAAAACACCAGTCATTTAATTGCGAGTAATCCGTGTCTCACTATGCAACTTGTGTACCACAGACTAAGATACATATTTTAAGTTTAACCTTGGCTTAGATTATTTAGGCTGTGGGTTATAATTCTCTGAGCACTTTCCGGGATCTCGTAACTTGGTGGATAATTCTTGAAGCGATTTGTTGTGTAGAGTTTTAAATTATTGAAGGCTATCTTAAAATATGATTAAGACACGTGTGCATTAGTTGGGTAACTTTATTGTTGAAACGTTTCGCCTACACAGTAGGCTTCTTCAGTCAAATACAGTCAGGAGTAGCAGAGAAGTAAAGGTGTAATGAATCCATCAATCTTGGAGAAACAGTATTTGATGGGGTCAGTCCCTCAGCCTCTAGAAGAGTTCAGCTCCATATCAGGTTCAAGTCGTTCCAGACCATGGAGCTGAACTCTTCTCCAGGCTGAGGGACTGACCACCTCAAAAACTATTTCTGAGACTGACGGACTGATGACATCATCTTTACGTCGTTGCTGCTGCAACGACGTAAGAACTGAAGAAGTGTACTGTGTAGGTGAAACGTTTAAACAATAAAAATACCCAACTGTTGCACATGTCTTGCTCATCAACTTGTCAGTATTTTAAACCATGTTCAACATTGTGTGTGAACAGCCTGGTTGATCAGACCCTGGTCCACCATGAGGCCTGGTCACAGACCGGGCCGCGGGGGCGTTGACCCCCTGAACTCTCTCCAGATATACTCCAGATATTAATGGGAACGTAGAATTGTCTGGCAATGTTCCATCACAGGCTACTGAAAACAATTTTAATTTACTCTTGGTGATCTTTCAATGTTATTCCTTGTATACTACCAAACCCGAGGACCTTGAACGTACACACTCCTGGAAGGTATAGAATAATTCAGTATACGAAGTGTGCGCATGGAAGGCAATCATAAATAATGAGAATAAAAATATATCACTGAAAATATGTAACGAAGACACATTCTGAAGCGTGAACTTTAGTGCAGTAAACTCGGAATGTAGGAAAGCACAGGTTCGTCAGTAGACGATCAGTAGATAAAAATTAGCAAGTTGCACCACTGTAATGAATAATTTGGGTTTTAACAGTCAGAGAACTGCAAGAATGAGACTGATTGGGTATGGACGGACTCGACCTGCCTAGTGGTACTTGATAGATTTCATCTTGTCATCAAATGCTCCACATTTTTCATTTTTTTCACAAACTTCTCCATTCTTTTCATGTCCATTGTCCTCATCGCTTCCGGGCCGTGTGGACGTGCTGCGCAGACGCTCCCGATTCAGTTGATTTTCTGCGCAGTTTGCTTGTTTTGAGCAATCAACATGGCGGATAGACATGGCAGACGTGTGAATACTATCTGTGTGGAACTGGTACGTGGTGCCCTAAGCATTTCTACAATGCAGGTGCTACTCCCTACGATTATTCGTAATGTTTATGGGATACCCAATGAAGAGCTTTATGGTGTGGCTGTTAACAGAGTTACGAGGATTTTCATCAAATTTATAAATGCTGGATTTTACTCAAGCATAGTTGACAAGTACCACGAGAAGAGGATGGCCGTGAATGCAGCAGTGGAGGTATGTCTACATGATGTATCCAGCTATGTGACACATGTAAAAGTCAGGAATGTGCCCTTTGAAGCTACAGAGTATGATGTGGTTGCGGTCTTCCGTCGTTATGGCAAGATTCATGCGGCGGAATTGGGAGTGTGGAGGGATGGGTCTTATGTGGGACTGCCCGAGGGATCCTTCAATCTGAAGATGACGTTACGGCAATCAATTCCTTCGTATGTTTTACTGGAAGAGTTCCGAACGCAGGTCTACGTATACTATGCAGGACAGAGGCGGACTTGTAGGCTGTGTGGATCATTTGACCATATGGCAGCCCAATGCCATAGGAAACCAGGACGGAGGGAACAGATGCCAACACCGGTGGATCAGCAGTTGGGTCCTGTGGTGCAGGAGACAGATGCGGCCGAAAGGCAGGCATCGTGCAGTTAAGATAAGATTTCGTTCGGATTTTTAACCCCGGAGGGTTAGCCACCCAGGATAACCCAAGGAAGTCAGTGCATCATCGAGGACTGTCTAACTTATTTCCATTGGGGTCCTTAATCTTGTCCCCCAGGATGCGACCCACACCAGTCGACTAACACCCAGGTACCTATTTGCTGCTAGGTGAACAGGACAACAGGTGTAAGGAAACGTGTCGAATGTTTCCACCCACCGGGAATCGAACCCGGGGCCCTCCGTGTGTGAAGCGGGAGCTTTAGCCACCGGGCCACCGTAGTTGGAGTGAGGAAGTGGATAAAGCAGAGGCGGAGACGGACTCACGTGCTACGTTACCTGTGGGGGACGAGGCCTGAGCAGACGACGACGACGAACGATGACGGTGAGCCTGTAATGCAACAGGATGTAATGCTGGATGAGGTTTTGAATACCTTCCTGAGTGAGGTGGAGGGGAGTCTGGATGATGAGCAGCGTGGACGCTCATTGGAGGAGACTACAGTCTCATCGGGACGTGGGAAGACCGTGTGCAATGAGGGGAAGAAGCAAACGGTAGTGGCTGAGGTGCACAGAGCTTGCATGGAAGAGGAGGTTACATGTGGAGACGGAGGTTCACGCAAGAGAACAGCTGGGACGTCTGATATGGATGACGCCCTTAACGCCAGGGCAAGACCTGGGAAGAATTTCTTGGAACCCCAGGTTGGATCTCCCGGAGTTGGGTGTAGCGGTGCTGAAGTACTGAAAGGTTCAAAGGATAAGGGGGGTTGGGGACTGACAGACCAGTGACAACGGGGCTCTAGTCAGCAGCCGGGTCACGCGGGTGCCATTCCAAGGTGGCGGGAAACCGCCTTTACTGTCATAATTAAAGGGTTGTAACGATCAATTTTAATGGCCTGAGAGCCGAGGTTAAAAGAGTATGGGGGGGAATGGTTTTTAAAGAGATTTAATGTAGATAAAATTTTTGTTTGAGTTGTCTTTGAGAGGAATATAAGTTGTATGTGAGTGGCTCGTTGAGGTTGAAAGGTGGGGTTGCTGTGGCTGTAAAGGAAACCAGTCCATTCGTATTTTGGGGTGGGAGGGGGGGGGAGGGCCCTTTGCCGGTGGAGGGAGAAGGGGGTCAATGGGGGTTTTGTTTTATAGGGTGTATATGCCGGCGGGGATGGGAATTGCACGAGTCAAGGAGAACTTTGTGAGGGAATTTTTGATGTACTATTTAGGGGTTTACCTTTAGTCACTGTCATAGGGGGAGATTGGAATTGTGTTATTAGGGGGGGCGGTGTGAAACCGAGGGGGCGGGTGTAAAGTTGGGCATGTTATTAATGTGTTTGGAGATGTGAGGGTTTTGGATGTTTGGGGGAGGGTGGTTGGCAGGTTGATATACTTTGTCAGATGGATTATGCTGCAAGATTAGATAGGATCTCTGCAACGGAAGCTGTACATTTGGGTTTGGGGGTCAGGACTTTTGATGTGGGGTTTTCTGATCATAGGGCGTTATGGCAGATCTTGATTGGGAGGGATGGTTAGGAAAACAAACGGGTTTTTGGAAATTTAAAAGCAAGACTCTGAGGAGTGAGGAGGTGAGTATGTCTTTTGGGGAATGATGGCAAACTTTTTGGGGTTCTAGAGAGATGGAGTCGTGTGTCTTAGAATGGTGGGAAAGGCACACTAAGCCGGGTATAGCAGGTTTTTATAAAAGGAAGGGAAGGGAAGAGGCAGGGTGGAGGTATGGGTTGCAAAATTATTTTGAATATCAGCTAAATGGGTGTTATGAGGAAGGGGGGGGGCTGCAGTACGGAAACATGGTGCAACTCGAGGACAGGTTGGCAGAGTTACATAATGGTTAGGTTAGGTAAGATGCGGTACGTGTAAGGGCGGGAATGGAGGCTGTGCTGTGGGGTGATAAACCTTCGGAAAGTGTTTTGCAAGGTTTTAGGGTAAGGCAGAAGGATTCGACTATTTTAAACTTGGAGGTAAGTGAGGATATGGGTGGTTATCATAAGGGCAGGTACTGAATACTACAGAAGTCATGAGCAATTATGCTGAATTCTGGTTTTCCAAAAAAGTGGGGGGAAGGGGAGGAGGGCGATGCTAATTTAGGAGGTGTGGGGGAGAGGTTTAGGGTCATAGAAGAGAGGGCAAAGGGGATGGGGTGAGATTAGCATGGGGGAAGTTGAGGAGGCTGTGTTTAATACGAGTACTGGCAAGGCACCGGGTATAAGATGGGGTATCAAATGATTTTTATAGAATGGGAGCACATTAAGTACTGTCTGGTGAGGGTTTATGAATTGTATGCGACGGAGGGACAGTTTGGACAGACTCAAGCGAACGGGTTTAGTCGTATTAGTACGCAAAAAGCAAGAGGGAAGAGTATTGAGTGAGTACAGAGCTATTTCGCTAATGTGTGCCTACTACAAGATTTTCGCGAAGATACTGGGTAGTAGGATGAAGGTGTTAGGTGGGGTTATTCATAAGGGACAGATGGGTATTCCGGGCAGAAGCACGAGAGATGGGCATGGCCGCATTAGGGATTTTTTGGAGGGTTACAACGGGGGAGGGCTTTTGGGCATTGATTGGGAAAATGCATATGACTGTGTGGATAGAAACTTTCTGAGGGCTAGTTTGTTGCATCTCGGTTTTGGCATGGGAGTAGTGAGGTGGGTTGATACAATGTATTCATCTGCAATGGTGCGAGTACAAATTAATGGCAGGTTGGGAAGGCCTGTAAGGATGGAGAGGGGTTTGAGACAGGGGTGTCCCCTGTCTCAAATATTGTTTGCTTGTATGCAGCATCCATTTTATGGCTCGTTGAGGGGAGGGGATTTTAAATGGGGAGAAGGATGGGTGTATAGATGTGGTGGGGTATGTGGATGATACCACTGTTCTGATAGCCGGAGTGGAGGGATTGCGTACGGTGGGAAGTGTGTTGGAGCTTTTCGGGAGGGCATCTGGCATGCGGGTGAACAGAGCAAAATCAAGTTTGCTGGAGGTGGGTGCCTGGGTGGGGGGGGCTTGGGGTTGGAGTTTGGGTGGGAAGTAGTGGCTAGGCAAAAAAATTGTGGAGTTATATACACGACAGATGCGCAGGAGGCTAGGCAGGTGAATTCGGAGGTGGTGGTGGAGAAGGCAGTAAAAAGGTTAAGGAGTTTACGGGCGGGGGACGTCATCTTACAACAGCGGGCGATAATCGCAAATTCATTAGTTTATAGTAAAGTGTGGAGTATGGCTGTGGTGTATCCACTGAGGACTCCAGACGTACATGAGATTCAGAGGAGGGCATTACATTATGTTTGGGGTTTCGGGAGGGCATGGCTAAGCAAGGAGGTGGTGATGTTGAATATACGCAGTGGAGGAGTAGGCCTTTTAGCGTTGGGGCCGAGAGTAAAGACCTTATATGTGAAACAGAGGTTCGTTAGGGAGGGGGGGAAAGAGGGGTTAGAGTGGGGAAAGTGATGAAGGATGTGCGGAGATGGTGGAGCGGAAAAAAATTAATTGGATGCGAGGATATGCTGAGGTTATTGTTATTGATTAGGGAGGTGGAAAAACTTAGGGTGGGGCGTTTGGTGACGATGAGTAGAAGGCCGGAAATCATACAAGGGGTATCGGTTTATCCCTTGTATGATTGGGGTATGATATGGAATGACTTTCGAAAGCTTAAGTTAATGCCGAGAGTACGGGAGTTTGTATATAGGTTTATAATGGGGATATTAGCATCGAAAGCTGTTTTGTGTTCAATGGGATTGGTGAGGGAACAGACCTGCGATCACTGTGGAGAACAGGAAACAGCTTTTCATGCGGTTTATTTCTGTGAAGAGTTGAGGGAGGTGAGGGTGTGGTTAGTGAAGGTTTTTAGGTTGATGGGTGGGGGTAATGTAGACCCTGAGAGCTTTAACATTAGAAGTACACAGGGTCTCCAGAGAAGTGAAAAGGGCGATTATGTATGTAGTGGTGGATTTTCTGTATATTTCCTGGGGGATGAGGGACACTGGAGGGGGAAGAATTAGGATTAGGGCAATTGCGGCAGGCATATATAGAACAGTTTGCAGAAACAAACTTATTTACGGGGGACAGTGGAGGGCAAGTTTCCGGAGACCAACTGCAAAATTACGGTCAATGGTCTCATTCAGTTGGCGAGCTAATTATACGTAAAGGACTGGTTTCCTTTATAAGCGGGTTGCCATTAGTTTTTCGGAGGGGGAGTGTAAGAGGTAAAGGACTTGCGAAGGAATGTGAGGATCAGGAAGGTATGTACTGCGTGGTGCTGTGTTGACATGTAAGTTTTGTGTGCAAGATTTTGATTAGCCCAAGATTTGTATAAATTAGGTCCTTGTGATTAAAAGGGAGTTATAGAAGTCACTGTCCATGTTAGTCTACCAGTTTTTTGCAAAGATAATTTTTCTGGTATATATTTTCGTAGTATTTATCGTAATTTTGTAGGGAATTTCTTTCCTCTTAGATGGCTTTTACATTTGTTTTTACATAATTTGTTTTCCATCACCTTTGTAATGTTATTAAGTTTGGTTGCTGATGCAACGTTTGCTGTAAACATCTTGCAGTTGTTGATGCTTTATACGCTTATGTAATTTTGTGTAATGCTTATTGTTGTTATAGAGAAATGTTTTTGGATAATTACCAGACTTTGTTCTTAAGTTAAATCTCATAAACAGTTGCATGTATCACTGCTGTGATCAATACGTGTGCGAATGATGTGGGTGTATTTATAGATGAGTTTTCATGGGGGGGTCCCCCCTCCAACAGTTTTGTGTGTGTCAGATATATTATCATTTTGTATAATGTGTGTCAGTGCATGGTGTGTATGTATTTTGCGTGTTTCAAAATTTTTCTCTTGCACTTGTGATATAATTCTTCGTAATCTTGTCCAGATCCTGTATTATTGTGGTATTTAATATTTTATACTACCTTGTAATTTATGATGTTTTAAATAAAATATAAAAAAAGTGGTACTTGATAGTAAATTTGATCTTGTCATCAAATGCTCCACATTTTTCCTTTTTTTCACAAACTTCTCCATTCTTTTCATTTTTTTTTCCAGCCATCATGTGTCCCCGGTAGCGGAAATATCTACGAATGAAGCACAGAACGCCGAAGAAAACAGAACACCGAAAATGAGCATAGAGTACCAAAGACAACAGAGCACCGAAGGCAGCAGAGAGCACAAGGCTTTAAGATCTGAACAGCAACATTTCTTAATTTAAAGTAAGAAACAGCAAACAAATTCTACAGCCATGTCAATGGGATCTCCGAGCTTGAGGAAGGAGCTGGAGCGGTTCGTTGATAAACTTGAAGCCACCAGCACCATCGGCCATGCCAGCATCATCGACCATACCAGCAAGGAGATGATTGATGAGTGCTTTGATCTTTCTTCTTTCTTTCACACCTTTAATCCTACAACGCCCGCTAAAGGTAGGCTGTATTTTTTTTTTTAATTTATCTTGTATTCTATGCTCCTGTCAGGAGATGCAAGACTCCGGTAAACGATCCCTTATCTGTAAACAGTGCTGGACGACTCCGACATTTGGTTCATGGGAATATATTTATTATGGTCACCGTGACGTGATACATAAAGTGGTTGTCGATTTTTTCCGTCAATCTTTTGGGTTGTTAGAGCTTCAAATTTTCATGGCTGGTGTACAGTATCTTATTTAGAGGAGGGTTAGAATTGTAATTGTCTTACGTAAAGCCAACTTTATTTAAAGAATTACAGTTTTGAATTACTGGGGTGCCAATTGCGATGTCAGACATTGTCTTGTCGAGCACTAAGACAGGCTATTGTAAGTTAGCTTCCTATATGTCTCCTGACCTCATATAATGTTCGTGGTACGTAAACTGTTTTGGTAAGGGGAAGTACTGGAAGCCATTTCGCAATTCGACCCATTCTTGGTATTTCTCTCGTTCAGTATATGAATGCCGACAAAGGTCAGGTTTTATACACAATCCACACATAGAAGAGAGGAGCTTACGACGAGGTTTCGGTCCGACTTGGACCATGGTCCAAGTCGGACCGAAACGTCGTCGTAAGCTCCTCTCTTCTATCTGCGGATTTGTGTATTGTTCCAATCACGGTATTGTGCCTTTTTTTTGTTAGTCAGGTTTTATATTTTGTCACCCAAACTTTGAAAGCAATCCTGTGGTGTGATTCCAGGATGGGTATGGTGTGACTACGGCCCACAGGATGGGTATGGTGTGACTACGGCCCACAGGATGGGTATGGTGTGAAGCTACGGCCCACAGATGGGTATGGTGTGATCTACGGCCCACAGGATGGTATGGTGTGACTACGGCCCACAGATGGTATGTGTGACTACGGCCACAGGTTGGTATGGTGTGACTACGGCCCACAGGATGGGTATGGTGTGACTACGGCCCACAGGATGGGTATGGTGTGACTACGGCCCACAGGATGGGTATGGTGTGACTACGGCCCACAGGATGGGTATGGTGTGACTACGGCCCACAGGATGGGTATGGTGTGACTACGGCCCACAGGATGGGTATGGTGTGACTACGGCCCACAGGATGGGTATGGTGTGACTACGGCCCACAGGATGGGTATGGTGTGACTACGGCCCACAGGATGGGTATGGTGTGACTACGGCCCACAGGATGGGTATGGTGTGACTACCACCTACAGGATGGGTATGGTGTGACTACCACCCACAGGATGGGTATGGTGTGACTACCACCTACAGGATGGGTATGGTGTGACTACCACCTACAGGATGGGTATGGTGTGACTACCACCTACAGGATGGGTATGGTGTGACTACCACCCACAGGATGGATATGGTGTGACTACCACCCACAGGATGGGTATGGGGTGACTACCACCCACAGGATGGGTATGGTGTGACTACCACCTACAGGATGGGTATGGTGTGACTACCACCCACAGGATGGGTATGGTGTGACTACCACCTACAGGATGGGTATGGTGTGACTACCACCCACAGGATGGATATGGTGTGACTACCACCCACAGGATGGGTATGGTGTGTGACTACCACCCACAGGATGGGTATGGTGTGACTACCACCCACAGGATGGGTATGGTGTGACTACCACCCACAGGATGGGTATGGTGTGACTACCACCCACAGGATGGGTATGGTGTGACTACCACCCACAGGATGGGTATGGTGTGACTACCACCCACAGGATGGGTATGGTGTGACTACCACCCACAGGATGGGTATGGTGTGACTACCACCCACAGGATGGGTATGGTGTGACTACCACCCACAGGATGGATATGGTGTGACTACCACCCACAGGATGGGTATGGTGTGACTACCACCCACAGGATGGGTATGGTGTGACTACCACCCACAGGATGGGTATGGTGTGACTACCACCCACAGGATGGGTATGGTGTGACTACCACCCACAGGATGGGTATGGTGTGACTACCACCCACAGGATGGGTATGGTGTGACTACCACCCACAGGATGGGTATGGTGTGACTACCACCCACAGGATGGGTATGGTGTGACTACCACCCACAGGATGGGTATGGTGTGACTACCACCCACAGGATGGATATGGTGTGACTACCACCCACAGGATGGTATGGTGTGACTACCACCCACAGGATGGGTATGGTGTGACTACCACCCACAGGATGGGTATGGTGTGACTACCACCCACAGGATGGGTATGGTGTGACTACCACCCACAGGATGGGTATGGTGTGACTACCACCCACAGGATGGGTATGGTGTGACTACCACCCACAGTATGGGTATGGTGTGACTACCACCCACAGGATGGGTATGGTGTGAATACCACCCACAGGATGGGTATGGTGTGAATACCACCCACAGGATGGGTATGGTGTGACTACCACCCACAGGATGGGTATGGTGTGACTACCACCCACAGGATGGGTATGGTGTGACCACCACCCACAGGATGGGTATGGTGTGACCACCACCCACAGGATGGGTATGGTGTGACTACCACCCACAGGATGGGTATGGTGTGACTACCACCCACAGGATGGGTATGGTGTGACTACCACCCACAGGATGGGTATGATGTGACTACCACCCACAGGATGGGTATGGTGTGACTACCACCCACAGGATGGGTATGGTGTGACTACCACCCACAGGATGGGTATGGTGTGACTACCACCCACAGGATGGGTATGGTGTGACTACCACCCACAGGATGGGTATGGTGTGACTACCACCCACAGGATGGGTATGGTGTGACTACCACCCACAGGATGGGTATGGTGTGACTACCACCCACAGGATGGGTATGGTGTGACTACCACCCACAGGATGGGTATGGTGTGACTACCACCCACAGGATGGGTATGGTGTGACTACCACCCACAGGATGGGTATGGTGTGACTACCACCCACAGGATGGGTATGGTGTGACTACCACCCACAGGATGGGTATGGTGTGACTACCACCCACAGGATGGGTATGGTGTGACTACCACCCACAGGATGGGTATGGTGTGACTACCACCCACAGGATGGGTATGGTGTGACTACCACCCATAGGATGGGTATGGGGGTACATAATAGATATTAAAGTAGGTGCTGTGGGTGTGGGTGGCAACACCGCTCCTGGATGCTGTGGGAGGGTGTGGCAACACCACATCTTGGTGCTGTGGGAGGGTGTGGCAACACCACAATGGCTACTCCTGACGACCCCGTAGTTTCTGACACAAACACCGAGCCACACTCGACCAGGTACCTGGTTGCTGTGGCCGATGTATTTTAAGTTACTGGTCTATGAGACAGGGAATAATAGTTTTATATGGCTTTAAACTTTCGAAAATGTATCTATCATAGTGGTTGGTTCAAATTAGTTTTGTCTAAGTGTAAATTCGTTATTTTGATCGAAAATTAAATATATTTAAATATGGAGATACTCCTCGCTTTACGACTTCTGATATTACGACTTCACGATGGTGTGATAGCGATGTATATTAAGTACTGTATATTGCTAGGATTAACTTGTATTCATTTATTTACTTTTCAATACTAGTATTTACGGTAATTATTTATTTAGTAAGAATAATTGTTTATTTATCTGCTGATCATGTGTTCATGTTCCACTTAAAATATTTTCAACTTAGATTCATCGGAATGTATCCCCGTCGTTGTAATCCCGTCGTTGTAATCCCGTCGTTGTAATCCCCGTCGTTGTATCCCCGTCGTTGTATCCCCGTCGTTGTATCCCCGTCGTTGTATCCCGTCGTTGTATCCCCGTCGTTAGTGTCGAAGAGCATGTAATAGGTGTGTGACTTGTTAATTATCCACTAAGATTATTAATTAAATCCTAGAGAAACGCCTGCCATCCCATGCACTCTGAAAGGATTTCTTACCAGTATCTAGACAAGGGCAGCTGTGTCCCGGTCTCTTGGAGGCTGCAGTGGTGGACCTGCCACGGGGACAGTAACTCGTATATTGTTTTGAATGCATTTTACATGCATAGTGTAGTTCATTACTTTGTATGTAATTTGTTCATGACTGTAACCATGTATAGGAGTGAGGCTGATTCATTACCTTTGTAACTTGCCATGATTGTGACCAGATCTACCTGGAGTTCATTACCTTTGTAACTAGTTCAGCTATCATAACTTTGGGGTCCAGTCCCTGGACCCATTATGTACCTTTGTAATCTTTTGACTACCGCCCACACCATGGGTATGGGGTGCATAATAAAAATATTAAACTAAGTTAACAGGAACTTTCCGCCTTGATATGCCGAGTGTGATAGTTCCCGTAATGTTTCAGGAATCCCCTGAAATACCGTGTTTGTCACAATTTAACATCCGGATGTTTGAGACGGGACATCGTCTTGTTGGTATGACATGTGCATGACTGAGGTGACAGTCCTCCTAGTAGGTTACCTGCTCTCTGGGCCAGTGTCTGGCCATGTGGTATAATACTGGCCCTGTGGTATAATACTGGCCCTGTGGTATAATTGGACAGGCATACTTGGAGGAAATCATACTAGACGAACTAACTTTATTCAGATATACACAAATACAGTTACACAGATTATCATACATACCAGCGTATGTGTAGGGAACCTGGGATAACCCAAAAAAGTCAGTGATTTATTTCCAATTGGGCCCTTTATTCTACCTCTAATCTATGCAAGAGGCTGCATAGTAGCTTATAATTAAGACCTAGTAGTGGAACTGTAACAACGTTAGATGTAGGTTCATAGTATATGTTAAATTCCACCCTCTTCTCTCTTAACGTCTTCCCATCCCACTTTTCCTTAGGAATAACTGGGCATCAACTGTCTTGATTACCAAGGAGGTGTAGGTGCTATTTTACCAGTTTTATACTAGCAAGGAGGGTGGTGTAGGTGCTAGTTTGCCAGTTTTATACTAGCAAGGAGGTGTAGGTGCTAGTTTATCAGTTTTATGCTAGCAAGGAGGGTGGTGTAGGTGCTAGTTTACTAGTTTTATACTAGCAAGGAGGGTGGTGTAGGTGCTAGTTTACCAGTTTTATACTAGCAAGGAGGGTGGTGTAGGTGCTAGATTACCAGTTTTATACTAGCAAGGAGGGTGGTGTAGGTGCTAGTTTGCCAGTTTTATACTAGCAAGGAGGGTGGTGTAGGTGCTGTTTGCCAGTTTTATACTAGCAAGGAGGGTGGTGTAGGTGCTAGTTTACTAGTTTTATACTAGCAAGGAGGGTGGTGTAGGTGCTAGTTTGCCAGTTTTATACTAGCAAGGAGGGTGGTGTAGGTGCTAGTTTACCAGTTTTATACTAGCAAGGAGGGTGTAGGTGCTAGTTTGCCAGTTTTATACTAGCAAGGAGGGTGGTGTAGGTGCTAGTTTACCAGTTTTATACTAACAAGGAGGGTGGTGTAGGTGCTAGTATATCAGTTTTATGCTAGCAAGGAGGGTGGTGTAGGTGCTAGTTTATCAGTTTTATGCTAGCAAGGAGGGTGGTGTAGGTGCTAGTTTGCCAGTTTTATACTAGCAAGGAGGGTGGTGTAGGTGCTAGTTTGCCAGTTTTATACTAGCAAGGAGGGTGGTGTAGGTGCTAGTTTACCAGTTTTATACTAACAAGGAGGGGGTGTAGGTGCTAGTTTCCAGTTTTATACTACAAGGAGGGTGGTTAGGTGCTAGTTTCAGTTTTATGCTACAAGGAGGTGGTGTAGGTGCTAGTTTCAGTTTTATACTAACAAGGAGGTGTAGGTGCTAGTTTCAGTTTACTAGCAGGAGGGTGGTGTAGTGCTAGTTTATCCAGTTTTATGCTAGCTAAGGAGGGTGGTGTAGGTGCTAGTTTGCCAGTTTTATACTAGCAAGGAGGGTGGTGTAGGTGCTAGTTTGCCAGTTTTATACTAGCAAGGATGGTGGTGTAGGTGCTAGTTTGACAGTTTTATACTAACAAGGAGGGTGGTGTAGGTGCTAGTTTGCCAGTTTTATACTAACAAGGAGGGTGGTGTAGGTGCTAGTTTGCCAGTTTTATACTAACAAGGAGGGTGGTGTAGGTGCTAGTTTGCCAGTTTTATACTACTAAGGAGGGTGGTGTAGGTGCTAGTTTGCCAGTTTTATACTAGCAAGGATGGTGTAGGTGCTAGTTTACCAGTTTTATACTAGCAAGGAGGGTGGTGTAGGTGCTAGTTTGCCAGTTTTATACTAGCAAGGAGGGTGGTGTAGGTGCTAGTTTGCCAGTTTTATACTAGCAAGGAGGGTGGTGTAGGTGCTAGTTTCCAGTTTTATACTAGCAAGGAGGTGGTGTAGGTGCTAGTTTGCCAGTTTTATACTAGCAAGGAGGGTGGTGTAGGTGCTAGTTTGCCAGTTTTATACTAGCAAGGAGGGTGTAGGTGCTAGTTTGCCAGTTTTATACTAGCAAGGAGGGTGGTGTAGGTGCTAGTTTGCCAGTTTTATACTAGCAAGGAGGGTGGTGTAGGTGCTAGTTTGCCAGTTTTATACTAGCAAGGAGGGTGTAGGTGCTAGTTTGCCAGTTTTATACTAGCAAGGAGGGTGGTGTAGGTGCTAGTTTACCAGTTTTATACTAGCAAGGAGGTGGTGTAGGTGCTAGTTACCAGTTTTATACTAGCAAGGAGGGTGGTGTAGGTGCTAGTTTACCAGTTTTATACTAGCAAGGAGGGTGGTGTAGGTGCTAGTTTGCCAGTTTTATACTAGCAAGGAGGGTGGTGTAGGTGCTAGTTTGCCAGTTTTATACTAGCAAGGAGGGTGGTGTAGGTGCTAGTTTGCCAGTTTTATACTAGCAAGGAGGGTGGTGTAGGTGCTAGTTTACCAGTTTTATACTAGCAAGGATGGTGGTGTAGGTGCTAGTTTGCCAGTTTTATACTAACAAGGAGGGTGGTGTAGGTGCTAGTTTGCCAGTTTTATACTAAGGAGGGTGGTGTAGGTGCTAGTTTGCCAGTTTTATACTAGCAAGGATGGTGTAGGTGCTAGTTTGCCAGTTTTATACTAGCAAGGATGGTGGTGTAGGTGCTAGTTTGCCAGTTTTATACTAACAAGGAGGGTGGTGTAGGTGCTAGTTTGCCAGTTTTATACTAGTAAGGAGGGTGGTGTAGGTGCTAGTTTGCCAGTTTTATACTAGCAAGGATGGTGGTGTAGGTGCTAGTTTGCCAGTTTTATACTAGCAAGGAGGGTGTAGGTGCTAGATTGCCAGTTTTATACTAGCAAGGATGGTGGTGTAGGTGCTAGTTTGCCAGTTTTATACTAGCAAGGAGGGTGGTGTAGGTGCTAGTTTACCAGTTTTATACTAGCAAGGAGGGTGGTGTAGGTGCTAGTTTCCAGTTTTATACTAGCAAGGAGGTGGTGTAGTGTGCAGTTTTTTAGCCAGTTTTATACTAGCAAGGATGGTGGTGTAGGTGCTAGTTTACCAGTTTTATACTAGCAAGGATGGTGGTGTAGGTGCTAGTTTACCAGTTTTATACTAGCAAGGAGGGTGGTGTAGGTGCTAGTTTACCAGTTTTATACTAGCAAGGAGGGTGGTGTAGGTGCTAGTTTTCCAGTTTTATACTAGCAAGGATGGTGTAGGTGCTAGTTTACCAGTTTTATACTAGCAAGGATGGTGGTGTAGGTGCTAGTTTACCAGTTTTATACTAGCAAGGATGGTGGTGTAGGTGCTAGTTTACCAGTTTTATAACTAGCAAGGATGGTGGTGTAGGTGCTAGTTTACCAGTTTTATACTAGCAAGGAGGTGGTGTAGGTGCTAGTTTACCAGTTTTATACTAGCAAGGAGGGTGGTGTAGGTGCTAGTTTACCAGTTTTATACTAGCAAGGATGGTGGTGTAGGTGCTAGTTTACCAGTTTTATACTAGCAAGGATGGTGGTGTAGGTGCTAGTTTGCCAGTTTTATACTAGCAAGGAGGGTGGTGTAGGTGCTAGTTTACCAGTTTTATACTAGCAAGGATGGTGGTGTAGGTGCTAGTTTACCAGTTTTATACTAGCAAGGAGGGTGGTGTAGGTGCTAGTTTACCAGTTTTATACTAGCAAGGATGGTGGTGTAGGTGCTAGTTTACCAGTTTTATACTAGCAAGGATGGTGGTGTAGGTGCTAGTTTACCAGTTTTATACTAGCAAGGAGGTGTGTAGGTGCTAGTTTACCAGTTTTTACTAGCAAGGAGGTGTGGGTTAGTGCTAGTTGCCAGTTTATACTACAAGGAGGTGTGTAGTGCTAGTTTACCAGTTTTATACAGCAAGGATGGATGGTGTAGTGCTAGTTTACCAGTTTATACTAGCAAGGATGGTGGTGGTAGGTGCTAGTTTACCAGTTTTATACTAGCAAGATGGGTGGTGTAGGTGCTTAGTTTACCAGTTTTATACTAGCAAGGAGGGTGGTGTAGTGTTGCTAGTTTACGTTTTTACTAGCAAGATGGTGGTGTAGGTGCTAGTTTACCAGTTTTATACTAGCAAGGATGGTGGTGTAGGTCTAGTTTACCAGTTTATACTACAAGGATGCTGGTGTAGGTGCTAGTTTACCAGTTTTTATATAGCAGGATGGTGGTGTAGGTGCTAGTTACCAGTTTTATACTAGCATGGATGGTGGTGTAGGTGCTAGTTTACCAGTTTTATACTATGCAAGGAGTCAGTGTGTGTATTTACCATTGTTATCAGCCAAGGATGAGTGGTGTATGTGCAGTTTACCAGTTTTATACTAGCAAGGAGTGGTGTAGGTCAGTAGTACCAGTTTTATACTACAAAGTTGTAGGAATCCTATGTTTACTCAGTTCTATTTACAGCATGGAGATGAGTTGGGTAGGGCTAATTTACCAGTTCTTATAGCTGACAAGGAGGGTTCTGGTGCTAACAGTCTAGTTTACCAGTTTTATACTAGCAAGATGCTTGGTGTAGTGCTAGGTTACCAGTTTTATACTAGCAGGAGGGTGGTGTGGTGCTAGTTTACCAGTTTATCACTTCATTGTTAATCCTCAATGTTGTCTCATTCCTGGAGTTTACCTGGAGAGTTTTCCGGGGGTCAACGTCCCGCCGCCCTGCCAGTGACCATGCTCCTGGTGGATCAGGCTTTCGATCAAGTCGGTCTGCGTGGCCTCAGCAAACCAACGTAGAGCCACACCCGGTCGATCAGACTGACTTTAGGGTGCTTGCAGCACTTGAAGACTGCCAGGGGTCTGTTGGTAATCCCCCTTATCGTCGTGAGGTCTTGACATTCTCTGGGCCCCTGACACTTATTGATGTCCTTAACGTGCTAGTGACACCCCTGCATTTTCACTGGGATGATGCATCTTGCCAATGCTTTTGCTTTCGTATGAGTGATTTTCGTTGCAATTCGTACATAGTTCCATCTTGGATATTTCCAGGTTGTATATATCATGTATCTCTCCTCCCTGCTGTCCAGGAATACAGGTTTAGGAACACATAGCTGCCCAGTAATTGAGGTGTTTTATCTCCGTTTGCGCGCGTGAAGGTTCTCTGTACATTTCTAGGTCAGCAATTTCACTGCCTTGAAAGGTGCGTTTACGTCATACAGTTTCATTACAGTAAGTTCATTAGTTTCATTACAGTAAATTACATTAGCTTCCATTCCAATATTCTCCTTATGTATGTCACAATGTTCAATTGTTGTGTACTTTGCCATTGTGTAGAGTCAGCCCAAGACGTAGCCTGCCGTCTGTATTGTATTAGCTGTATGTCGGGATGACATACGTTAGCATCGCCGAGCACTCGGTAGTATCAGTTCCCAGTAGTACCAGTTACCACTAATATGACTCGCTACCAACCGTCTGCGCGAATCACTGACTGTTATTCATGTTCTAGTGTTCCAGATGGTGAGAATGTCCTAGTTGACAGTGATTCCTGCAAAGTAAAGGCTTTATTTGTTGAGCCATCCTTAGATGTTGTAAGAGATAGTAAGATCCATTTCTTCCAGCTAACACTTCTGGTCACAGTGTTCGTCTCAGAGCAAATACCAATCTTGTTGACCTTGTTCACTATCCTTACCCATTCAGGTAGAGGATGAGTTGTCACCTGACCAGTGGGTCTGTGCTATTTCTACTGGGGAGACCTCATCCACTTCACTGGATCAATCCATTTCACCAGTTGAGGAGGAAGACTTAGCTCCCACTCACTTCCCAGACGAGGTCAAGCATTTGTTGATTCTGTTGAGCAAACATCATGAAACCATTGCCTTACCAGGTGAGAAGATGGGTATAACAAACTTATTGTCCCATCAGATCCCACTTGAGCCTGGTACTAGACCTATCTATATACCTGCATACAGAATGCCTCATTCACAAGTTACTGTTGCAGAAGAATTGATCAATCAAATGCTTGATGATGGAGTTATTGCACCTAGCAATTCACCTTGAAATGTGCCCTTGATCCTAGTACCTAAGAAGGATGATACTTGGTGCCCAGTGATTGACTTTAGGAAGTTAAATGCGAAAACTATTCCAGATCACTTCCCACTTCCTGCACTTGATATTTTACGTAATATCAGAGATAAGTCTTTTCAACCCTGGACTTGTTACAAGGGTTTTGGCAAGTCCCTCTTCACGAGGACAGCCAAGAGCTAACTGCATTCTCCACTCCTACAGGTCATTATCACTTCCTCCATATGGCCTCTGGATTACGATTCTCCCCTATCACGTTCTCAAGGCTCATGACTAATATCTTTAGAGGTCTCATAGGTAATGCACTTATGGTGTACTTAGATGACGTAATCGTCATGTCTAAAGATGTGGATACACACTTGAAAAGGCTTGATGTAGTACTTGGTAAGCTTGAACAAGCCAATTTAAAGATCAAACTGTCTTAATGTCAATTTTTCAGATCAGAAATCAAGTTTATTGGTCACATAGTCACTCTTAGAGGGGTTACAACTGACCAAAGTAAAGTAACTGCAGTACTAAATTTTCCAACTCCCAAAACTGATGATGCTGAAAGATCCTTTGTGGGCTTAGCAGGTTTTTATAGATCTTTCATTGCCAATTTTTCTTCCATAGCTGCTCCTCTAACTGATTTGCTTAAGAAAGATGCTCCTTTCGTTTGGACCTTCTGTCAAGAAAGAGAATTCCAAACTCTAAAAGAAAAGCTAACATCTGCTCCAATTTTTAAATTTCCAGATTTTTCTAAGCCCTTCTCTCTGACAACTGATGCTAGTTCAATTGGCATAGGTGCCGTACTAGCTCAGAAGACCGATGGCAAGTACAACGCAGTTGCATTTGCTAGCCGAGTCCTTACGAAGGCTGAACGTAATTATACAGTAACTGAGCAAGAAGCTTTAGCAATAGTATGGTCTTTAAAGCACTTCCGAGACATCATTTATGAGTACCCTGTTCATGTCTTGACAGACCACACTACACTGATGCCTTTATTCCAGAACAAACAACCTACTGGAAGATTAGCCAGATGGACCTTGACTATGCAAGAGTTCAATCCTACTTTTGAACATTTACCTGGCAAGTCGAATGTAGTCGCAGATGTTTTATCACGACATGTTAGTATAGTAACTGCAGACCCTCCATTTACTACCGAGGATGTAAAGAATGCTCAACGAGCAGATCCCTTGTGGTCTGGTGTGATTCGATTCCTGCTCCAGGAAGATCTTATTCTGACTGTGAAGCCACCAGCACCCATCAGTGACTTTGTCATGAACCAAGAATTACTGTATCGAACAGCCGAGTTGGGTACTCCTAGCAGAAGGGTATACCAGTTAGTAATTCCACAGTCACTAGTGAATGTAGCCTTACAGCTAGTTCACGATATACCGGGTGTTGCGCACCCTTGTATGGATCATTCAGTAAAACAAGCCAGATTGAAATACTTTTGGCCTCGTATGGCAACTGACATTTCTGAGTGTTAAGAAATGTAGTGTCTGCATGCAACATAAAGGTAATGCTAATGGTCCAAATCCAATCCAAGTGCATCCAACTACTAGCGAACCATGGGAAAGAGTTGTGCTAGATCTGTTAACTAATTTCCAATGTTCCCTCCAAGGTAACAAACATCTGTGTTATGGTAGACCATTTCACCAGATATTGTGAGTTAGTTCCTATTGCAGATAAGACTGCCGAGACAGTAGCTAAAGCGTTTAAAAAACGCATTATCTGCAGGCATACCTAAGTCCCTAGTAACAGATAATGGAGGTGTATTTTGTAATGAGATTCTTGAAAATTTGTGTACCTTGTACAAGATATCTAAATCCACCATTGTTCCTCATCATCCTGCCAGCAATGAGTTAGCAGAGTGAACCAATAAGAAAGTACTTGATGTCTTGAGAGCCACTATCAATCCCAACAGTGAAACTTGGGATGAAGTTATACCTGATGTGCAGTGTGCTATAAATTCTGCTTACAATGTTTCTATAGGTGACACTCCACATTATGCATTGTATGGTGTAGATAAACGTTTGCCTTATGAGTTGCTATATTCTAATCCGAAACCAAATTACAACCCTGATGATTTCATAGCAACTCGTACCAGCCTAGCTCAAAGCGTCTTTAGAAGAATCCGTGAAACGCTTCATAAATCAGTAGCAAAATTTACAAGGGTCGCTAACACTCGAGCAAAATCGTCCAAAATCAAAGTAGGTTCGAGAGTTATGCTGACTAACAAAACGTCTGCAATGCCTAAGCTTGATCAAAAGTTTGTTGGTCATTATCGAATAGTTGAACATATCACTGGTAATAAGTATAAGGTTAGAGAAATTAGTACTGGTCAGTATAAAGAATCGCATTTAGATCATATGAAGTTAGTATATGATAATGATGTTCCAACCCAGACTAATGTGACTCTGACAATCCTCCTGATCCTGTGGCCCGGTGGCCTGGTGGCTAAAGCTCCCGCTTCACACACGGAGGGCCCGGGTTCGATTCCCGGCGGGTGGAAACATTTCGACACGTTTCATTACACTTATTGTCCTGTTCACCTAGCAGCAAATAGGTACCTGGGTGTTAGTCGACTGGTGTGGGTCGCATCCTGGGGGACAAGATTAAGGACCCCAATGGAAATAAGTTAGACAGTCCTCGATGACGCACTGACTTTCTTGGGTTATCCTGGGTGGCTAACCCCCCGGGGTTAAAAATCCGAACGAAATCTTATCTTATCTTATTTTATCTTATCTTACTCTCTACCTCTGATACTCAGTCAGACGGTCAGCCTGAACGTCATTATACCCTACATGCACAACAGGTATTGAGAAATCCTAAAGCATCATTTGTAGCTACCAATTCAAAGCTGCCTCAAATACGGCATGAGTTAGCCAGTGCAACAGTTTGATCCTCCCAGAGATGACACCCATTCTGCATATGTCAATCTCACCCTAGCAGAGTTGGGGTTAAATGTGAATAACCTGTATAGATGAATAATTACGGTATCAACTTATCAATATTCAAGAATTTTTTTTTTTTTTTTTTTGTATTCACGTTCTCTCCAAATTCTGAGATTTAACAGTCTAGATTTGAGTGCACCAAGTCTGCCTTTCTGTTAAACACTTCTTTCTTTGTATATATTTCTTCCTCAGAATCCGTAGATCACATGAATACAGATCAATCGATCATTTTTTTTATCACTTCTATTGTGTAATCCCAATGTTGAGTCTCATTTGATGAGTTGTGCTATATTATACCTTGTAATGCATTACAGTTTCATTACAGTCATTTACATTAGCTTCCATTCCAATATTCTCCTTGTGTATGTTACAATGTTCAATTGTGTACTCTGCCACTATAGAATCAGCCCAAGCCGTACGCCTGCCATCTCTAGTTTGTATTAGCTGTATGTCAGGACCACATATGTTAGCGTCGCCAAGCTCTCAGCAGTATCAGTTTCCAGTAGTACCAGTTACCAGTAGTACCAGTAACCAGTTAGCAGTAGTATGACTCGCTACCAACTGTCTGTGTGAATCACTTGTTATTCACTGTTCAGCTGACCTAGCATGCTTTGAATGCAGCTACCCTCCGAGGCACTCAGCGAGCCAGTTGAAGTAGAGACGGTAAGACAGATGGCAGGTCAGTCTTGGTGCTTCAGATATCCCACCCAATATACTAGAACATCCAACGTGAGTGTTATTACCCAATCCACGTAATCAAACACCCACATGACACGTGACAAGTAATGCCCTGTAAACATCCTGCAGATGATTTGCTAACAATTAACAAAAATAGTCAACAGAGTAAAGTCTGAGGAGGCTACTGTGAAAAGGTGTTCCACAAGGCACAGTACTCGCTCCCAACTTGTTCCTCATACTCATATTTGACATAGACAGGGATATAAGCCACAGCGCCGTGTCTTCCTATGCAGATGGCACTCGAATTTGCATGACAGTGTCCTCCATTGAAAACACTGCAAGATTCCAGGCTGAGATCAACCAAATCTTTAAATGGGCCGCAGAAAACATGAAGTTCAATGATGAGAAGTTTCAATTACTCCAATATGGAAAAACTGAGGAAATTAAAACTACATCGGAGTATAAAACAAATTCCAACCACACAATAGAGCAAAAAACTAATGTAAAAGACCTGGGAGTGATCATGCTAGAAAATGACAGGATGGATAATGAGAACCTTCAAAACTAGGGATGCCAAGCCCATGATGACACTCTTCAGGTCACTTGTTCTATCTAGGCTGGAATATTGCTGCACACTAACAGCACCTTTCAAGGCAGGTGAAATTGCTGACCTAGAAAATGTACAGAGAACCTTCATGGCACACACAACTGAGATAAAACACTTCAGTTACTGGGAACACTTGAAGTTCCTCAATCTGTACTCCTTAGAAAGCAGGCAGGATAGATACATGATTATATACACTTGGAAAATCCTAGAGGGATTAGTCCCAAACTTGCACACGAAAATTACTCCCTATGAAAGCAAAAGACTCGGCAGACGATGCAACATTCCCCCAATGAAAAGCAGGGACACCACTGGCAAGATGAAAAACACAATAAGTGTCAGGGGCCCCAAGACTGTTCAACTGCCTCCCAGCATACATAGGGGGGATTACCAATAGACCCCTGGCTGTCTTCAAGAAGGCACTGGACAGGCACCTGAAGTACCTGACCATCCGGGCTGTGGTTCGTACGTCAAGATGCGTGCGATGAACAGTAACACCCTGGTTGATCAGGCCCTGATCCACCATGACACCTGATCACAGACCGGGCCAAGGGAGTGTTGACCCTCGAAACTCTCTCCAGGTATACATGCCTTTTACTCTTCCAGAACTTGATTCAACACTCCACTTGCCGATTGACGGCAGCTGGATCCGATAGCATTTATATTAGTATACTTCAATATTTACATCTGTTAGTCCTCATAGGTCTTTTTAATCCTGTTTGGTCGCAAGGGTCTCTTTCCCGTTCATGGAAAACTGCCGTGGTTCTGCTTTTTCCTAAACCGGGTAGGGCCACGATGCCTCCCACTATCGGCCCATTGCTCTTACCAGTGCGGTTTGCAAGTTGATGGAACATCTAGTAAGCAGACGTTCTGTGTACTATTCAGAGAGAGAATTTGGCTTTCGTAAAGGCCCCTCCACTACCAACATCCCTGCTCCACTTAGACACCTATGTTCGTAACACTTTTGCTAGTAACCACGCAATTATCGCAGTCTTTCTTGATCTTGAAGAAGCATATGACACGACTTGGAGCTATAACAACTTAACCCAAGCTCATTCCTTAGGCCTCCGGGGCAATCTGCTACTTTCCCTTAGAAACTTCTTGTCTGAGAGACATTTACGTGTCCGGGTTGATCTGCTTTTTCCTGACTATATCCAGGCTGAAGGTGTCCCTCAGGGATGTGTCCTTAGCACCACTTTTTTTACTAGCTATTAATGATCTGGCCTCTGTTCTCCCATCTGATACCTGGTCATCACTTTTATGTTAATGACTTTGTTATATTATTATTATAATCAAGGGGAGCGCTCGGTTCCTGACCAGCCGGGCTGTGGCTCGTACGTTGGTTTGCGTGCAGCCAACAGTAACAGCCTGGTTGATCAGGCTCTGATCCACCAGGAGGCCTGGTCACAGACCGGGCCGCGGGGGCGTTGACCCCCGGAACTCTCTCCAGGTAAACCCATGGAATTATACAGCACCTGTGGAGCGGATGGAAGATATTCAGGCCTAATTCAAGGAACTGGAGCACAGATCCAATTCTCTAGATCAAAAGCCCCTGACTAGCATCAAGGAACCTCCCTTGAGGGGGACTTTGCTATAGCTTGTGCAAGCGCTAACTGCCACCTAATACCAGCCTCTCTCCAGAATGCTATTGATCATGTTTGCCATGGGTTTAAATTTTCTGGTATTAAAACGCACTAGATTACATTTGCTATACGTTCTGTTATCTCTAATACTCAGCTATACCTGTATGGTTCCCGAATTCCTGAACGTGATACAGTCAGATTTCTAAGTCTTCAGTTTGACCGCGGGCTGCTCTACAAACCTCACATTACCTCCCTGAAAGCAACTTGCCATAACTGGCTGAACCTTCTTAAAACCTTTGCTCATCTTTCTTGAGGAGGATCAACGAACTCTCCTTCAACTCGTTCAGTCCTTATTTTATCGAAACTAGATTAAAGAGTACCAGATAGATTCTGCGGCCTCCCTAGCAACTCTTTCTAAACTTTATCATACTTATCATCAAGGATTACGTTTGTCTAGGTGCTTTTCGTTCCTTCTCTGTTGAGAGATTATATGCAGAGGCGAACGTTCCATATTGAACGATCGCCTTGATGTCCATTGTCTCTGATATTTTGTCCGCTCTTGTGACCTTCACGGTCCATCTACATACAGGATAGTAATGGACTTTAGTAGAGGTCCATTATTTGTTCACTGCCCCTGTTTACTCTGTACCTTTTCTCTTCATATTCACTCGCTCTTGGCTTCTCTTCAATTGCCACTTTTACATGTTCTAGTATCTAATTTTTCTTTCTCCTTGGGAGGTTCTGACAGTTCGAGTCTGTTTTCCACTGCCATACATGGAACCTCAAATACATACAGTTGCTTCTCGCTCCCTTCCGGTCTCATTCTCATGCAGTTTACACTGATGGTTCTAAATCCTCCGATGGTGTCGGGTTTGCAACAGTGTTCCCGGACATTGTTTTGCGAGGTCATTGATTAGACTCGGCTAGCATTTTCACAGCTGAACTGTCAACAATTCTCAGAGATTATACATATTGCGACCAGGCCTACATCAACACTCGTAGTAGTTTGACTCATTTAGTGCTTTGCAAGCTATCAAAAAATTTGCCACATCCCCTAGTTCTTCGTATACAACTTTGGTTGCACCGCATTTCTAGCAAAAACAAAGAAATTATATTCTGTTGGGTCCCTGGTCATGGTGATGTTCAGGGCAATGAGCAGGCAGCCTCTGCTGCGCTAACAGTAGTACATGACTTTCCAGTTTCATATAGAAGTATTTCATTCTCAGACTGGGGTGTTCAGGGAGGGGTAGTACCTCTGGCATGGGGGAGCTTGTCGTGCCCTTCTCGGGGCAGCTCGCCAGCTTTTGGTCCCCACCTGACGCCCAGCTCTCACTAACAGCTCCAAGTAGCTGTTAGCATGCAACAGCAGCCACACCCTGGGCAACGGCTTCGATAGGCCGGCTAAACCAAGTGAGGGTAGCCGTCGGGTCATTGACCCCCGGTAAACCAAACAATAACCAAATTTCTGTAAACTCAGCATTGTAATCCTTATAGAGAATAAACTTTGAATTTGAATCTCCAGTCGTCTCGACTTTGTCTTGCCACTGGCCTCAGATGGCTCCGGACGAGAGAGTGAGGTCGATGCTACGCAACTCTTCCTTACTTTAAACAAAGTCACAGCACATGTCATCAGTCATCCTTTATCCCACCTCATCACCCAAGACCTGTGGCGACGGGCAAGCGATGAAGCGACAGGTGTGGGTACACTGGAAGTCATAGCCGCGGACCTGCACACAGGCGGCTCAGGCCATAGGGTCGTTCTTTACCGACCGGAGCAGCGGTGGAGTCCGGCAGCCGCCTGAGTGACTGAGCAGCCCTCTTCAGGAATGCACTGCTCACCTCCATGGCATGAGGAACGGACTAGAAAAGGTGTCCCAAACATTGCCTGCTCCACGAAACCCTAGCCAGCTTACCGTGGTTGACGGGCACCCTTCTACATGCGGTCAAAATTACAAGACATCAAAGAAGAAAACCAAGATCACACCTCTCAACCTTGCCACTTGGAACGTCCGTACGCTTCTCGACAGGGACGACTCAGACCTCAGAGACGTACAGCACTCATCGCGAACGAACTCGCCAGATACAGCATTGACATCACTGCCATAAGTGAGACTAGACTTGCAGGCGAGGGTGAACTCTGCGAAAGAGGAACAGGCTATACCTTCTTTTGGTCCGGACGAGGAGCCGAGGAGAGACGGGAGGCAGGAGTTGGCTTTGTAGTGAAGTCATTCCTTATTGGCAAGCTGGCTGGCCCACCAAAAGGAGTGAATGATCGCCTTATGACGATGAGAATCCCCTTGTCCTGCGGACAGAAGTTTGCCACTATTGTCAGCGCCTATGCCCCCACCATCACCAACCCAGACGAGGTTAAGGACAAGTTTTATGAAGACCTGAATGCCGTCATCACCACTGTCCCCAGCGCAGATAAGCTCATCATCCTTGGTGACTTTAATGCGAGAGTCGGTCGTGACAGCGCCTGGGAAGGCGTGATCGGAAAGCATGGGGTGGGCAGCTGCAATAGCAACGGCCTGCTGCTCCTTCAGACCTGCACCGAACACGACCTTCTGATCACCAACACCGTCTTCAGCCTCCCTACCTGCAACAGGACATCATGGATGCACCTGCATTCCAAACACTGGCATCTCATTGATTGTCATCGTCAGGAAGAGGGACAGGCAAGATGTACAAGTCACGAAGGCCATGTGTGGCGCGGAATGCTGGACAGACCATCGCCTCATCGTCTCGAAACTCAAGCTCCGTATCCAGCCCAGGAGACGCCCTCAGGGCGCAAAACCACCAAAATGTCTGAACGTCGGCAAGCTGAAGGCCCACAACGTCAAGCAGTCCTTTGCAGAAATCCTGGAAACCTGCCTGGAGTCCGTCGTGCTAGACGTTCAAAACGTCGAAGCAGCATGGACCTCACTCTGTGATAGTGATAGTGTGTACAGCACAGCCATGGAGTGTTTAGGACCCGTCACCAGGAAGCACAAGGACTGGTTCGACGAACACTGCACAGAAATCCAGCAGCTGCTGGAAGTGAAACGAAAGGCCTACATGGCCCACATCAACGACCCAAAGTCCACAGCGAAGCAAGATGCACTGAGAAACATACGCAGCAATACCCAGCGAAAAATGCGTGAAATGCAAGACTCTTGGCTCGGCAACAAAGCCGATGAGATTCAGGGCTTTGCAGACAGAAACGATATGAAGAACTTCTATGATGGCCTGAAAGAAATCTACGGCCCTACCACCTCTGGCACATCACTCCTCAGTGCAGATGGGTCAACGCTTCTCACAGACAAGGAGAAAATTCTAGAGAGATGGGCAGAACATTTTGACAGCGTGCTGAACCGTCCATCCACCATCAACGATGAAGCCATCGAACGTCTACCTCAGATTCCGACCAACGCGACGCTGAATGCCATCCCCACTTTGGAGGAGACTCGGCAAGCAATACGTCAACTGTCCAGTGGCAAAGCTCCTGGGTCTGACGCCATCCCTGCTGAAGTCTACAAAGAAGGCGGAATGGCACTGGTAGAGAAACTTCACCAACTCTTCCAGCTTGTATGGCAGCACGAGACAGTTCCTCAGGACTTTAAAGATGCTTCCATCGTGCATCTCTACAAACGAAAAGGAAACCGCCAGGCATGCGACAACCACCGTGGTATCTCCCTGCTCTCCATCGCAGGCAAAACCCTGGCTAGAGTTCTACTCAATCGGCTCAACGAACATCTAGAGCAAGGACTCCTACCTGAAAGCCAGTGCGGCTTCTGGAAAGATCGTGGGACTATCGACATGGTGTTCGCTGCTAGACAGCTACAGGAGAAATGTCAGGAACAGAACGCCAACTTGTACTCCACCTACGTTGATCTGACCAAGGCCTTCGACACCATTAGTAGAGAGGGCCTTTGGAGAATCATGGCGAAGTACAACTGCCCAAAGACGTTCATCGCCATCGTACACTAACTTCACGATGGAATGCTGGCCAGAGTCCAAGACAATGGAGAGACGTCTAAACCATTCCCAGTCTCAAATGGAGTGAAACAAGGCTGTGTGCTTGCTCCCACCCTGTTCAGCCTGATGTTCTCGGCCATGCTTACAGACGCATTCAGGGACACAGACGCAGGAATCGGCATCAGGTACCGTACAGATGGGTCTGTCTTCAACCTCAGGAGGCTTGAAGCAAAAACCAAGGCTGCAACTGACACCATCAATGACCTGCTATTTGCTGATGACTGCGCCCTCAACGCTGCTTCAGAAGCCGCCATGCAGCACAGTGTTGACAAGTTCTCTGACGCCTGCAACAACTTCGAGCTGACAATCAGTACAACGAAGACTGAAGTGATGCACCAGCCTGCTCCGGGAAAGACGTATGTTGAACCAAACATCACCATCAACGGGCAGCGACTGAACGCCATAGACAAATTCACCTACCTCGGCAGTACCCTTTCCAGAAACGTTGTCATCGATGATGAGGTGAATGCCAGACTTGCCAAAGCCAGTGCCACCTTCGGCAGGCTCCACAAGAATGTATGGAACCGAGGAGGCATCACCACAAGCACCAAGATCAAGGTGTACAGAGCCATAGTCCTCACCACACTTCTCTATGGCTGCGAAACCTGGACAGTCTACAAACGTCACGCCAGAAAGTTCACACCACACGGCTCAGAAAAATTCTCGGCATCAAATGGCAAGATAAGATCCCAGACACAGAAGTGCTGACTACAGCTGGCCTGCCTAGCATCTACACCATCCTAATGCAGACACAGCTTCGCTGGGCAGGTCACGTTGCTCGCATGCCAGACCACCGGCTGCCAAAGAAACTCTTGTTTGGCGAACTGCAGCATGGAAAGCGCTCTCAAGGAGGCCAAAAGAAGCGCTACAAGGACACCCTTAAGACTGCTCTGAAAGCTTTCAACATCAACCACACCATGTGGGAGCTGATAGCTCAGGACAGGAATGACTTGCGAGCAGTTGTCCAGAAAGGGGCAACATCCTGCGAGGCAAGCAGAATCTCACTAGCTGAGTAGCGCAGGCAGGCGAGGAAGACCAGAGCCATCAGACCCCTTGATGCCGCCACCCTTCCCTGTCCACACTGCCAGAGAACGTTTCGTACGCGGATTGGCCTGACAAGTCGTCTGCGTACCCACCAACTTTGACCCCAGGATGACTAGATGGTCCTCGTCGAATCGACGGACAAACAACACGCATGACTTTCCAGTTTAATATAGAAGTATTTCATTCTCAGACTGCTTTGCTGTAATCTCTAGCCACCTAGGCACCCTGTTCCTCTCTGTGAGCAGTGTCAAGTTCCAGTATCGATTAGCCACATTCTGATAGACTGCCCTCTCTATCAACGAGCACGCAGAATTTACCTCCAACGTCGTCTTCGTTCTACTACTCTCTCTTTACCTTCCCTTCTTGCTGATGGACCCTCCTTTAATCCGACTCTCCATTGACTTTTTTACAATGACTGATTTACCCCCACAAACTTGATGATATTTTTTCGCACTCCCCTCAGCCCTTTTAGTTCGTCTCTTGTGCCCTTTCCCTTTCACACCCATTACCCGCGTTACCGAAACCCTATTACTCCCCCATCCCCCTTTTGCCACTGATGCCCCGTTCCTTTCCTCCCCCTGCGCCGATAGTCCTTGGGGCTTAGCCTTTTTTGATTAAAAAATAATAATTCGAACCAGTCCCTGCCCCATTTCCCTTAAACCTTCGAAACCGTTTGGGAACAAACTGGTCCGATGTTCAGGCAAAATTATTTTCATAAAGCCGTGTTTGGGATTCTGGTTTTATTGATGTCCTCGGAGACTACGCTTTTCATCTCCTCATGGGTATTATTGAGGGCCCTTAGTTCCACTTTTAGTTTTGTCGGGTTGGTTTCATTTTTCCCACTTCTTTTGAACTGTCCTTTCCCCAGCGAGCAAGCAGAATTTACCGCCAACGTTGTCACCGTTAAACCCCTTATTTTATCTGCCCCTCCGCGGGCCCAAAGTTTGACAGACCCCCCTTTAACTTTGTCAGCAAAAATTTATTACATAAACTAAGATTTTATTTCCCTTTTTGCACTCCTCACCGCCTTTTCAATTTACGTTTTGCCACCCACCCTTTCAGCGTTGTATGACCCTGGTAGGTTTAGCACTTAGTTTTATTTTTAATATGGTCACGACCCAAACCCCGAGGGTTTGGGGCCCGGAACACCCCCCAGGATACTCCGGGGATACATTTTTTTAAGGAAATTGACATTCGCCCCTGCCCCCTTAGATTTCAAAGGGAAAAAATGTTTTACTTTGTATTTTTACAAGGGTAATCGTTGTATCCTGGTTCTGTTAGCTATTTATGAGTGGTGTGTGTGTGTGTGTGTGGTGTGTTTACTCACTCGCCCAATTCATTAATTGTGGTTGAGGGGTCGAGTCACGCTTTTGGGCCCCCCCCTTCAATGGCACTATTAGGTCCACTCTCTCCTTGCTCCCCGGCTTTATATACCTTTAATAAGGTGACCTCGGAGTGGCTCGAATACCCCGCTTCTGAACTGGATGACGCGTGTCAGCAGATTCGGGGGGTCTCTGCAAAGGAAGACCGGTGCTTCTGACTCCCTTTGCATTCCCCTAGACAAGGATGCGCCACGCACCGTGTTTCTTTGCAGGACACCCAAAACTGATGACAGTGTCTTCCCTTCAGACACTGCAAAAGGGTCCGGGGACATCAACCCAAAACTTTCAGTGGGGTGCGGAAAACAATAAGTTCAACGATGAAAATTTCAATTACTCAGATATGGTAAACATAGGTAATTAAATCTTCATCGGTACAAAACAAATTCTGGCCACAAAATAGAGCGAAACACCAACGTCAAAGACTTGGGAGTGATTAATTCGGAGGATCTCACCTTCAAGGACCATAACATTTATAAAATCGCATCTGCTAAAAAAAATGACAGGATGGTTTAATGAAACCTTCAAAATTTGGAGGCCAAGCCCATGATGAAAACTCTTCAGTCACTTGTTCTATCTAGGCTGGAAATATTGCTGCACTCTAACAGCACCTTTCAAGGCAGGTGAAATTGCCGACCTAGAAAATGTACAGAGAACTTTCACGGCGCGCATAACGGAGATAAAACACCTCAAATTTCTGGGAGCGCGAGGGAGGATACATGATTATATACACCTGGAAAAACCTAGAGGGACTAGTACCCACTTGCACACGAAAATCACTCGCTACGAAAGCAAAAGACTTGGCAGACGATGCACCATCCCCCCAATGAAAAGCAGGGGTGTCACTAGCATGTTAAGAGACCATACAATAAGTGTCGGGGGCCCGAGGGCTGTTCAAAATGCCTCCCAGCACACATAAGGGGGATTACCAAACAGACCCTGGGAGTCTTCAAGCTGGCACTGGACAAGCACCTAAAGTCAGTTCCTATCAGCCGGGCTGTGGCTCGTACGTTGGTTTGCGTGCAGCCAGCAGCAAAAAGCCTGGTTGATCAGGGGCTGATCCACCAGGAGGCCTGGTCACAGCCCGGGCCGCGGGGACGTTGACCCTGAAACTCTCTCCAGGTAAACTCCAGGCTACTATTGCGCCACAAGGCTGTATACTCGCCTATTTGTGGTTGCAGGGGTCGATTCATAGCTCCTGGCCTGCCTCTTCACTGAATGCTACTAGGTCTTCTCTTTGTTCCACGAGCTTTATCATACCTCGTTTTTAAAGTTATGTATGGTTCTGCCTCCACTACATCACTTGCTAGACTATTCCATTTCCCTGACATCCCTTTGACTCATGAGTCTTAAACTTCCAGGTGTAACCCCTTTTTCTGTGTTTCATCTCTGGAACATCCTGTCTCCGTCCACCTTGGTTTATTCCACGCAGTATTTTGTATGTCGTATCATGTCTCCCCTAACCCTCCTGCCCTTTCCAGTGTCGTCAGGCCGATTTCCCTTAACCTTTCTTTGTAGGACATTCCCCTTAGCTCTGGAACCAGCCTTGTCGCAAACCTTTGCACTTTCTCTAATTTCTTGACGTGCTTGACCAGGTGGGGGTTTTCCAAACTGGTGCTGCATACTCCAGTAGGGGAAACCTGACGTACAGTGTAGTGTCTTGAGCAATTCCTTACAAAGGTATCGGATGCTATTCTCGGTTTGCCAGGGACCTTGTACTGAAACAGTTATCTTGTTGATGCGTAGTTTCGGAGATGTGCTCTGTGTTAAAACTCACCCCAAGATCTTTCTCCTTGAGCAAGGTTTGCAATCTTTGGCCACCTAGCCTATACTCTGCAGTATTCTTCGCCCTTGCCCCATCTTCATGACTTTGCATTTGGCGGGGTTAAATTCGAGAAGCCCGTTGATGAAACCCGGTGTTTCCCGCCCGTCCAAGTCTCTTTGAAGTCCTGCCCGATTCTCATCTGATTTAATTCTCATTAACTTCACTCTGCAAACAGGGACACTTTTGAGTGTATCCCTTCCATCATGTCATTCACATATACCAAAAATAGCACTGGTCCTAGGACCAACCCCTGTGGGACCCCGCTAGTCACAGGTGCCCACTGTGATACCTTATCACCTACCATGACTCGTTGTTTCCTCCCTGACAGGTATTCTCTGATCCACTGCAGTGCCCTTCCTGTTAAACGCGCTTGATCCTCTAGCTTCTGCACTAATCTCTTGTGAGGAACTGTGTCGAAGGCCTTGCAGTCCCAGAAAATGCAGTCAAGCCACCCTCTCTCTCTCTCTCTCTCTCTCTCTCTCTCTCTCTCTCTCTCTCTCTCTCTCTCTCTCTCTCTCTCTTTCTCTCTCGTGTCTTCTGTTACTTTATCATAAAACTCCAAAAGGTTTGTGACATAGGATTTGCTTTCCATGAATCCGTGCTGGTTGTCATTTACATTCTTGTTCCGTTCCAGGTGCTCCACCACTCTCCTCCTTATAATCTTCTCCGTGACTTTGCATACTATACACATCAGTGACACTGATCTGTAATTTAGTGCCTCTTTTCTGACTTTCAAAAATGGGAACTACATTTGCCGTCTTCTATATCTCAGGTAGTTACCCAGTTTCAAGGGATGTGTTGAAGATTGTAGTTTACCTGAAGTTTACCTGCAGAGTTTTCTGGGGGTCAACGCCCCCGCAGCCCGGTCTGTGACCAGGCCTCATGGTGGATCAGGGTCTGATCAACTAGGCTGTGTTACTGCTGGCCGCACACAATCCAATGTACAAACCACAGCCCAGCTGGTCAGGTACTGACTTTAGGTGCTTGTCCAGTGCCTGCTTGAAAACAGCCAGGAGTCTATCGGTAATCTTCCTTATGTATGCTGGGAGGCAGATGAACAGTCTTGGACCCCTATTGGACCTTATTGTGTTGTCTCTTAACGTGCTAGTGGCATCCCTGCTTTTCATTGGGGGGGGGGATGTTGCATCGTCTGCCGAGTCTTTTGCTTTCGTAGGGAGTGATTTTCGTGTGCAAGTTTGGTACTAACCCCTCTAGGATTTTCCAAGTGAAAATAATCATGTATCTCTCCCGCCTGCATTCTAGGGAGTACAGGTTTAGGAACTTCAAGCGTTCCTGGTAACGACTTTCCTACCAATTCTCTGTCTCACTGAACCTCCTGCAAGAAGTTCCTCATACCTGTGTAGTCCTCTCTTTTATAGTTTGGCTTTTCCCATTCAACTCCTGTTTCCCTCTCCACTTGTAACTCTACTATATAATCAAAACTCAGAACCACGTGATCACTAGCTCCAAGGGGCCTTTCATGTGATGTCCTCAATGTCTGAACTGCTCAGGGTGAACACAAGGTCCAGTCTTGCTGGTTCATCCTCCTCTCTCTCTCTCTCTCTCTCTCTCTCTCTCTCTCTCTCTCTCTCTCTCTCTCTGGTAGTGTCCCTGACATGTTGATGCATGAGGTTTTCCAGTACCACATCCATCATCTTGTCTCCATGTTTTGGAACCCCCATGTGGCTCCAGGTTTTCCAATCGATCTCCCTGTGGTTGAAATCGCCCATAACCTATAACTTTGCTCTGCTCGAGTGAGCTCTTCTTGCCACCTCAGCCAGTGTGTCCATCGTTCTGTTGCTCTCCTTGTATTCCTCTCTTGACCTCCTGCAGTTCTGTGGCGGGTTATATATCACTGCAAAGACTGCCTTATGTTCCCCAGACTGAATTGTACCTATGTAATCCCTTTCTCCAATATCGTCCATGCCTTCCATTTCCTCAAATCCCCATCGGCTTGTTATAAGCAGTGCAACCCCTTCTCCCCCTCTTCTCCTTCTTTCCTCAGGATCTGATATCCCAGTCGGAAGATTGCGTCGAGGTACACTCTCCGGTACTCCAGTTTGTCCCCCAGTCGTCTTTTCTCCTGCAGGATTCTGGTTCGAGCTGATTCTGCCTTGAAAATTACTTTGACAGGCCGTTTCCTTCCACTCACAAACCACCCAATTCTCCTAAAATTTGTCACCTGGGTCATGTCGCCCTCACCTATTGCTTTCATGATAGCTTCAATCGCTTTTTTTCTTCCTCCTGTTTTCTTTCATCGTAGGTTGCCCCTTCAACTTCCTGGAGCCCGTAGACAAAAACTGACCTCTCCCTGTCATCCTCCCACTGTCTCCCTTTGCATCCTCTGAGGTGTTATAGTTCCTTCCATTGAAACGTTCCTGCCTTCAATCCCTGCCCTTGCTGGAGCCCCTATGCTCAGTGGACTGTGTACTCACCTAATTGTACTTGCCTAATTGTGGTTGCAGGGTTCGAGACTCTGCTCCTGGTCCTGCCTCTTCACTGATTGCTACTGGGTCCTCCCTCTCCCTGCTCCATGAGGTTTATCATACCTCGTCTTAAAACTATGTATAGTTCCTGCCTCCACTACATTGCTTGCCAGACTATTCCACTTCCTAACAACTCTGTGGCTGAAGAAATACTTCCTAACATCCCTTTGACTCGTATGAATCTTCAGCTTCCAATTTTGACCCCTTGTCTGTGTGTCCCATCTCTGGAACGTCCTGTCTCTGTCCACCTTGTCTATTCCATGCAGTATTTTGTATGTCATTATAATGTCTCCCCTGACCCTCCTGTCCTCCAGTGTTGTCAGACCGATTTCCCTTAACCTTTCTTCATAGGACATTCCCCTTAGCTCGGGAACCAGCCTTGTTGCAAACCTTTGCACTTTCTCTATTCTCTAATTTCTTGACATGTTCGACCAGGAGCGGGTTCCAAACTGGTGCTGCGTACTCCAGTATGGGCCTGATGTACAGTGTATAAAGTCTAAAACGATTCCTTACTGAGGTACTGGAATGCTATTCTCAGGTTTGCAGGGCGCCCATGTGCCGCAGCAGTTATCTGGTTAATGTGTGCTTCTGGCGATGTACTGAGTATTATACTCGCTCTTAGATCTTTCTCCTTGAATGAGGTTTGCAGTCTTTGGCCTCCTAGCCTATACTCTGTCTGTGGTCTTCTTTGCCCTTCTCCGATCTTCATGACTTTGCATTTGGCGAGGTTAAATTCTAGGAGCCAGTTGCTGGACCACGCATCCAGCCTGTCCATGTCTCTTTGTAGACCTGTCTGGTCTGCATCTGATTTAATTCTCCTCATTAACTTCACATGATCTGCAAACGGACACTTCTGAGTATCCCTTCTGTCATGTCGTTCACATATACCAAGAATAACACTGGTCCCAGGACTGACCCCTGTGGGACCCTGCTTAACACTGACACCCACTGTGATACCTCATCACAGACCATGACTCACTGTTGCCTCTCTGTTAGGTATTCTCTGATCCATTACAGTACCCTTCCTCTTATATGTGCTTGTTCCTCCAGCTTCTGTACTAATCTCTAGTGAGGAACTGTGTCGAAGGCCTTTTTGCAGTCCAAGAAAATGCAATCAACCCACCCCTCCCTCTCATTTCTTACTTCAGTTACCTTGTCATAAAACTCTAGTAGGTTTGTGACACAGGATTTGTATTCCATGAATCCATGCTGGCTGTCCTTTATAATCTTTCCACTCAAGGTGTTCCACAACTCTCCTTCTGATAATCTTCTCCATGACTTTGCATACTATACACGTCAGTGACACTGGTCGATAATTTAGTGCTTTATTTCTGTTTCCTTTCTTAAATATAGGGACTACATTTGCCTTCTTCCATACTTCAGGTAGTTGCCCAGTTTCAAAGGAAGTGTTGAAGATTTTGGTTAGTGGCACACGTAGTGTGTCTGCTCCCTCTCTAAGGACCCACGGAGAGATTGTGTGTGTGTGTGTGTGTGTACACTAAATATACTGTAATTTGAGTGTTTACAGGTAAAACGCACCCTTGGCCCACGTGCAGTTGGTAGACTGTAGTGTTAACCAAACTCTCCTTCAGGTGCGGTGTCGGCAGCCGATGCTAAATTACGTTCCGTTAACATTTCTCAAGGAGAAGCTGTGGACAGTGTTGGCCATTCGCCTAGTCAGCGTTACTACAGAGAGAGTTCAGCAACATTGGCCGATGTCGGTCAAACAAAAGACAAATTGCCCATATTTGTGCTACCATGGTGGGCCTCAGACTTCCAACATAAACCATCTGCTCAACCACTGACGGCTCACCAGTTTCATCACCAACCATCTGTACTACCATTACCGATCCAACAGTCATTGCCGGCTCCACTGTCCCAACACCAACCGTCTGCGCTACCAAGGACGGGCCCACTATCCCAGCATGAACAACTATTTGAGTTACTATCCCAGCCATCTGCACTCTCAAAAGCTAAACGCTTAGTTAGCAATATAAAAAAGAATGAAGCCAAAGAAAACATAGATCCCCATATAACTAATTTTAGTCCATTATCAAATGAAAAAAATCGAACAGGAAATGAGTGTGGTAACCAAGGTGGTGACATCCAACTGAACAAAAATGCCAGCATGAAGTTGTACCCCATCATTGTTACCATCCCTTCCATGAATGGGTGTAAAGATATTCTTGTTATTGATGGAGAGGCTCAGAAAACGACCCCTAGGACCTCCAACCCAGCTAAGATCTGTCCAAAATGTGGACTCAGAGTGGCTTCGAAAGGTCATCTCAAGAGGCACTGGACTGCCCATGGAGCCAACCAGCGTCACAAGTGCTTTTCTTGTGACTGCAGCTTTACTCGAAAGAAGAAATTGACGATACATCTCCACAAGGCTCATGATATTACCCCAGCTCTAAACGAATGCGAGATAGTTAGGTTGTCGAATGATCTCCACGAGGCTCATGATATTACTCCAGACTCTAAACGAATGCGAAAAGTTAGGTTGTCGAATGACCTCCAAGAGGTTTATGATATTACTCCAGCCTCTAAACGAATGCGGAAAGTTAGGTTGCCGAATGATCTCCACGAGACTCATGATATTACTCCAGCCTCTAAACGAATGCGAAAAGTTAGGTCGTTGAATGATCTCCACGAGGCCCATGATTTTACTCCACCCTCTAAACGAATGAAAAAAGTTAGGTGGGTTAAATGATCTCCACAGAGGCTCAAATTTTAAAATCCAGCCTCAAAACGAATACGAAAAGTTGGGTTGTTAAAAATTATCCCCACAAAGGTTTTCAAAAATTTACTCCAGCCTCTAAACGAATGCAAAAGTTAGGTTGTTGAATAAATTCCCCCCAGGTTCAAAAATTTTAAATCCACCCTCTAAACAAATGCAAAAAGGGTTAGGTCTTTTAATGACTCTACAAAGGTTAAATGAATTACCCAGCCCCCAAAAAACAATGCAAAAATTAGGTTGTTGAATGATCCCCAGAGGCTCAGGGATTTTAAATCCACCCTCAAAAACAAATTTGCGAAAAGTTAGGTTTTGGTTTTTGAAGGGTTTTTCTCCCCCCAAACAAAGGCTAATTGGGAATATTACCCCCCAGCTCGAAACAAAATGCGAAAAGATTTGGGGTTGTCAATGATTTCAGGGGGCCCTCATGTATTACTCCACCTCTAAACAGGCAAAAAAGTTGGGTTTTGTCGAATGAAAGGGGTAGGGTTTAAGCTTTTTTTCTAAGCAGTGATGACGGGGGTTTTTTAATGCAGAGTCCTAGCACAAAATTTTCCCCTGCAGTGTAGCCAGCTACCCCCTTTTTTTACCTGAAGCTAAATATAAAGAAATTTTTAAAAACCTTACGGCTGTTTAGATTTTTTTATGCCTGTGGGGGTTTGTCCCGGGGACGTTATGGAAATGTAATCCCCTGTTTTGAAAAACTTATTTTTTCTGCTATGTATATTTTACATTTTTATTCCCAAAGTTTACTATGTATATTCAAAATTTTTTATTCATTGTAAAATGTTTTCCTTTTTATTCCCCTTTCCCTTTTAAATTAATTTTTTATTGTATTCATTTTTTTAATTCCATGCCCTTTTTTCATTTTCTTGTTTTCCATGGATTTTAAAATTTGTTTTTTTTCTATTAAAATGTTTTACTTTTTAAAAGCCAAAAAGGGAAATTTTTTTTTTGTTAAAAAAAAAAAAAAACAAATTTTTAAATTTTTAGTGGTTTTGATTTTAAATTGTATATTTGGGGAAAACTTTTACATGACTCGGGGCCCAAACTACCCAGCTTTCCCACTGGGGATCTTCATTGACTTACGTAAAGCTTTTGATACAGTTGACCATGACTTGCTCCATATAAAATGGTATAAGAGGGCACTCCCTCAACTACCTAAATTCATACCTCAGCAACAGAAGCCAATATGTGTACACAAATGGGGCAAACTCTTCCGCACAGCCAATTACAGTTGGTGTCCCACAGGGAAGTGTCCTAGGCCCTCTTCTCTTTCTCATATACATAAATGACCTACCAAATGTATCGCAACTACTCAAACCCACACTATTTGCAGCTGACACTACATACGTCTTCTCTCACCCGAGCCCAGTCACGCTAGCCAATACTGTAAATACCGAATTGTAGAAAATATCTACCTGGATGAGGACTAACAAACTTACTCTAAACTTTGACAAAACCTACTTCATTCAGTTTGGAAACAGAGCTACAGATGTCCCTCTTAACATAATGATAAACGGATCACCTATCACAAAATTCACAGAGGGAAATTTTTTAGGAATCCACTTTGATAAGACTCAAATTTCAAACACACACACACACAACAAATTTCCAAGAAAATTTCCAAGACCGAAGGTATACTATCGAAGATACGGTACTATGTTCCACAGTCAGCCCTCATGGCCCTATATCACTCACTTATTTACCCCTATCTCACCTATGGAATTTGTACATGGGGCTCAACAATAAACCATCTCAGACCATTAATTACCCAACAAAAGGCTGCAGTCAGACTGATGATAAATTCCCATTACAGGCAGCACACTCCACCAATATTCAAAACTCTAAACCTACTCACCATACAAAACATCCATAATTATTACTGCACCTACTACATACATAAACACTTAACTCTGATATTAACCCTCCCCTCAAACATCTCCTTGCCAACCTCAACAGAACACATGCCCATAACACAAGGCACAGATCACTCTTTGATGCTCCTCGTGTCCATCTCACACTATGCAAAAACTCAATGCACATAAAAGGCCCTAAGATCTAGAATTCATTACCTGTGAATATAAAAGAAACACTGTCTGTTTATAAATTCAAGTCTCTTCTCAAAAATTACTCACCCACAACTAAATAAATACTGAATAATTGTATCTCATAAATTGTATCTCATAAATGTTTCTCATTATTGTATCTCAAATGTCTAACCTGTGACCCAATCAAACTTTATTTTTTAATTACATTACCTAGGATTATTATTATTATAATAAAAAAGAAGCGCTAAGCCACAAGGACTATACAGCGCTGCAGGGCAGGAAGGAAGCGAGGGCTTCAGGTGGCAAAAGGGAGATGGATGAGTAATAGGTTACGGATAACAGCGAAGTAGTGGATGGTGAAAGGGTAAAGGCAGCAAGAGACTGAACTAG
>NC_069458.1:31729153-31765317 GCF_026875155.1 Cherax quadricarinatus | reverse complement strand
CACGAGGAAACGTTTCGTACGCGGTTTGGGCCTGACATCGTCTGCGACCCCCCAATTTTGCCCCCGGGATGACTAGAGGCCCGTGAATCGACGGACAAAAACCGCATATTTCCCATTTTTAATTAAAGTTTTTCTTCGACTGCTTTGCTGTAATCTAGCCCCCTAGCCCCCTGTCCTCTCTGTGAGCAGTTCAATTTCCCAGTATCGTTGCACATTCTGATGACTGCCCTCTCTATCAACGAGACGCAAAATTTACCCCCAACGTCGTCTTCGTTCTATTCTCTCTTTCCCTTTCCCCTTCTTGTGATGCCCCTCCTTTAATCCTGACCCCCTTCATTGATTCTTGAAAGGGATGTTTTACCCCCACAAACTTATGATACTTTTGCCCCCCCTCCCCTTTTGTCAGTCTTTTGCTCCCCTTTACCTTTCCCATCCATACCCCGTGTTATCCGTAACTATTACTCCCCCATCTCCTTTTGCCCCTGTGCCCTCGCTTCTTCCTGCCTGCAGCGCTGTTATCCTTGGGGCTTAGGCTTCTTTTGTTAAAATTTAATAAAAATTCGAAACCGCCCCTGCCCCAGTTCCTTACCCTTCGCACCGCGGGGAAAATACTGGTCCGGCTGATCATGGCAAATTTTTTTATCAAGCGTGTTTAGGATTCTGGTTTATTGATGTGTCGGAGATACGCTTTTTCTCATATGGGTTCTCTTGGGAGGGCGCATTTCCATTTTTTGAATTGTTGGTTCCGGTTTCAGTTTCCCCAATTCTATTGAACTGTCCTTTTTACCGGCAAGCGAATTTACCGCCAACTTGTCACCGCTCTAACACCTTACTTTTCTGCCCCCCTCGCGAGGGGCCCCCAAAGTTTGACAGACCCCCCATTTAACTTTTCAGCAACAAATTTATTACAAAAAACTAAGATTTTACTTCCTTTGCACCCCTCCCGCCCTTACAAATTCTCGTTTTGCCACCCTCCCTTGCGGTTGTAGACCCTGGTGGGTTTTGCACTTTTTTTGATTATAAAAATGGTCACGGACCAGACCTCGAGGCTTTGGCCCACGGAACACCCCCCAGGTTACTCGGGTAAATCTTTTAAGGAAATTGACATTCACTCCTCGCCTCTTCGGATTTCAAAGTAATTACTGTTATATTCGTATTATTAAAGGGTGAAATCGTTGTACCCTGGTTCTGTTAGTATTCACTGACGTGTGTGTTGTGTGTGGTGTGTGTGTGTTTTCACTCGCCTAATTCATTTAATTTGGTTGCAGGGGTCGAGTCACGTTTTTGGCCCACCTCTTCAATGGTCACTATTAGGTCCACTCTCCCTTGTCCAGAGCTTTTAATACCTCTTAATAAGGATGACCTCGGGTGGCCGAATACCCACCCCTTCTAAAAGGGAGTCAAAAGCGCTGCATGCAGTTCGGGGTCATCTGAAAAGGAAGACCGGGCTGTGGCGGGACATCCTTGTAAATTCCCGACCTAGAAAGGATGCGCCCCCAGCACCGTGTCTTCCTTTTCAGTGACCCCGAATTCATGACATGTTTCCATTTCAGAATGCAAGGGTCCAGGCGGACATAACCAAAAACTTTCAGTGGGCTGCGGGGGGAAAAAAATTGAAGTTCAACGAGGAAATTTCAATTACTCAGGATATGGTAAACATGAGGTAAATTTAAATCTTCATCGGTACAAAACAAATTTGGCCCAAATAGAGCGAAACACCAACGTCAAAAAACTTGGGAGTGATTTTGTCGGGGGATTCACCTTCAAGGACCCTAACATTGTATCAACGCATTGCTAGAAAAAGACAGGATGGATAATGAGAAAAATTCAAAATAGGGGGGCCAAAAACCCATGAGACACTTTCAGGTACTTTTTCTATCTAGGGTGGAATATTGCTGCACTCTAACGACCCTTTCAAGGAGGTGAAATTGCCGACTAGAAAATGTAAAAGGAAATTTCACGGGCGCCCAAAGGGGATAAACACCTCAAAAACTGGGCGCGAGGGAGAATACTGTTATATAACCCGGAAAATCCTAGAGGGAATAGTAGAACTTGCACACGAAAATCACTCGCTCGAAAGCAAAAGACTTTGGCAGACGAGCACCACCCCCCAAAGAAAAACAGGGGGGTCCTGCATGTTAAGAGACCATACAATAAGTGTCGGGGGCCCGAGACTGTTCAACTGCCTCCCAGCACACATAAGGGGGATTACCAACAGACCCCTGGCAGTCTTCAAGCTGGCACTGGACAAGCACCTAAAGTCAGTTCCTGATCAGCCGGGCTGTGGCTCGTACGTTGGTTTGCGTGCAGCCAGCAGCAACAGCCTGGTTGATCAGGGGCTGATCCACCAGGAGGCCTGGTCACAGACCGGGCCGCGGGGACGTTGACCCCTGAAACTCTCTCCAGGTAAACTCCAGGCTACTATTGCGCCACAAGGCTGTATACTCGCCTATTTGTGGTTGCAGGGGTCGATTCATAGCTCCTGGCCCTGCCTCTTCACTGAATGCTACTAGGTCTTCTCTTTGTTCCACGAGCTTTATCATACCTCGTCTTAAAGTTATGTATGGTTCCTGCCTCCACTACATCACTTGCTAGACTATTCCACTTCCTGACATCCCTTTGACTCATGAGTCTTCAACTTCCAGGTGTAACCCCTTGTTTCTGTGTTTCATCTCTGGAACATCCTGTCTCCGTCCACCTTGTTTATTCCACGCAGTATTTTGTATGTCGTTATCATGTCTCCCCTAACCCTCCTGTCCTCCAGTGTCGTCAGGCCGATTTCCCTTAACCTTTCTTTGTAGGACATTCCCCTTAGCTCTGGAACCAGCCTTGTCGCAAACCTTTGCACTTTCTCTAATTTCTTGACGTGCTTGACCAGGTGTGGGTTCCAAACTGGTGCTGCATACTCCAGTATGGACCTGACGTACAGTGTAGTGTCTTGAGCAATTCCTTACTAAGGTATCGGAATGCTATTCTCAGGTTTGCCAGGCGACCTTGTACTGAAACAGTTATCTTGTTGATGCGTAGTTTCGGAGATGTGCTCTGTGTTATACTCACCCCAAGATCTTTCTCCTTGAGCAAGGTTTGCAATCTTTGGCCACCTAGCCTATACTCTGCAGTATTCTTCGCCCTTGCCCGATCTTCATGACTTTGCATTTGGCGGGGTTAAATTCGAGAAGCCAGTTGATGAACCAGGTGTCCAGCCTGTCCAAGTCTCTTTGAAGTCCTGCCTGATTCTCATCTGATTTAATTCTCATTAACTTCACATCTGCAAACAGGGACACTTTTGAGTGTATCCCTTCCATCATGTCATTCACATATACCAAAAATAGCACTGGTCCTAGGACCAACCCCTGTGGGACCCCGCTAGTCACAGGTGCCCACTGTGATACCTTATCACCTACCATGACTCGTTGTTTCCTCCCTGACAGGTATTCTCTGATCCACTGCAGTGCCCTTCCTGTTAAACGCGCTTGATCCTCTAGCTTCTGCACTAATCTCTTGTGAGGAACTGTGTCGAAGGCCTTGCAGTCCAGAAAATGCAGTCAAGCCACCCCTCTCTCTCTCCTCTCTCTCTCTCTCTCTTTTCTCTCTCTCTCTCTCTCTCTCTTTCTCTCTCGTGTCTTCTGTTACTTTATCATAAAACTCCAAAAGGTTTGTGACATAGGATTTGCTTTCCATGAATCCGTGCTGGTTGTCATTTACATTCTTGTTCCGTTCCAGGTGCTCCACCACTCTCCTCCTTATAATCTTCTCCGTGACTTTGCATACTATACACATCAGTGACACTGATCTGTAATTTAGTGCCTCTTTTCTGACTTTCAAAAATGGGAACTACATTGCCGTCTTCTATATCTCAGGTAGTTACCCAGTTTCAAGGGATGTGTTGAAGATTGTAGTTTACCTGAAGTTTACCTGCAGAGTTTTCTGGGGGTCAACGCCCCCGCAGCCCGGTCTGTGACCAGGCCTCATGGTGGATCAGGGTCTGATCAACTAGGCTGTGTTACTGCTGGCCGCACACAATCCAATGTACAAACCACAGCCCAGCTGGTCAGGTACTGACTTTAGGTGCTTGTCCAGTGCCTGCTTGAAAACAGCCAGGAGTCTATCGGTAATCTTCCTTATGTATGCTGGGAGGCAGATGAACAGTCTTGGACCCCTATTGGACCTTATTGTGTTGTCTCTTAACGTGCTAGTGGCATCCCTGCTTTTCATTGGGGGGGGGGATGTTGCATCGTCTGCCGAGTCTTTTGCTTTCGTAGGGAGTGATTTTCGTGTGCAAGTTTGGTACTAACCCCTCTAGGATTTTCCAAGTGAAAATAATCATGTATCTCTCCCGCCTGCATTCTAGGGAGTACAGGTTTAGGAACTTCAAGCGTTCCTGGTAACGACTTTCCTACCAATTCTCTGTCTCACTGAACCTCCTGCAAGAAGTTCCTCATACCTGTGTAGTCCTCTCTTTTATAGTTTGGCTTTTCCCATTCAACTCCTGTTTCCCTCTCCACTTGTAACTCTACTATATAATCAAAACTCAGAACCACGTGATCACTAGCTCCAAGGGGCCTTTCATGTGATGTCCTCAATGTCTGAACTGCTCAGGGTGAACACAAGGTCCAGTCTTGCTGGTTCATCCTCCTCTCTCTCTCTCTCTCTCTCTCTCTCTCTCTGGTAGTGTCCCTGACATGTTGATGCATGAGGTTTTCCAGTACCACATCCATCATCTTGTCTCCATGTTTTGGAACCCCCATGTGGCTCCAGGTTTTCCCAATCGATCTCCCTGTGGTTGAAATCGCCCATAACCTATAACTTTGCTCTGCTCGAGTGAGCTCTTCTTGCCACCTCAGCCAGTGTGTCCATCGTTCTGTTGCTCTCCTTGTATTCCTCTCTTGACCTCCTGCAGTTCTGTGGCGGGTTATATATCACTGCAAAGACTGCCTTATGTTCCCCAGACTGAATTGTACCTATGTAATCCCTTTCTCCAATATCGTCCATGCCTTCCATTTCCTCAAATCCCCATCGGCTTGTTATAAGCAGTGCAACCCCTTCTCCCCCTCTTCTCCTTCTTTCCTCAGGATCTGATATCCCAGTCGGAAGATTGCGTCGAGGTACACTCTCCGGTACTCCAGTTTGTCCCCCAGTCGTCTTTTCTCCTGCAGGATTCTGGTTCGAGCTGATTCTGCCTTGAAAATTACTTTGACAGGCCGTTTCCTTCCACTCACAAACCACCCAATTCTCCTAAAATTTGTCACCTGGGTCATGTCGCCCTCACCTATTGCTTTCATGATAGCTTCAATCGCTTTTTTCTCCTCCTGTTTTCTTTCATCGTAGGTTGCCCCTTCAACTTCCTGGAGCCCGTAGACAAAAACTGACCTCTCCCTGTCATCCTCCCACTGTCTCCCTTTGCATCCTCTGAGGTGTTATAGTTCCTTCCATTGAAACGTTCCTGCCTTCAATCCCTGCCCTTGCTGGAGCCCCTATGCTCAGTGGACTGTGTACTCACCTAATTGTACTTGCCTAATTGTGGTTGCAGGGTTCGAGACTCTGCTCCTGGTCCTGCCTCTTCACTGATTGCTACTGGGTCCTCCCTCTCCCTGCTCCATGAGGTTTATCATACCTCGTCTTAAAACTATGTATAGTTCCTGCCTCCACTACATTGCTTGCCAGACTATTCCACTTCCTAACAACTCTGTGGCTGAAGAAATACTTCCTAACATCCCTTTGACTCGTATGAATCTTCAGCTTCCAATTTTGACCCCTTGTCTGTGTGTCCCATCTCTGGAACGTCCTGTCTCTGTCCACCTTGTCTATTCCATGCAGTATTTTGGTATGTCATTATAATGTCTCCCCTGACCCTCCTGTCCTCCAGTGTTGTCAGACCGATTTCCCTTAACCTTTCTTCATAGGACATTCCCCTTAGCTCGGGAACCAGCCTTGTTGCAAACCTTTGCACTTTCTCTATTCTCTAATTTCTTGACATGTTCGACCAGGAGCGGGTTCCAAACTGGTGCTGCGTACTCCAGTATGGGCCTGATGTACAGTGTATAAAGTCTAAAACGATTCCTTACTGAGGTACTGGAATGCTATTCTCAGGTTTGCAGGGCGCCCATGTGCCGCAGCAGTTATCTGGTTAATGTGTGCTTCTGGCGATGTACTGAGTATTATACTCGCTCTTAGATCTTTCTCCTTGAATGAGGTTTGCAGTCTTTGGCCTCCTAGCCTATACTCTGTCTGTGGTCTTCTTTGCCCTTCTCCGATCTTCATGACTTTGCATTTGGCGAGGTTAAATTCTAGGAGCCAGTTGCTGGACCACGCATCCAGCCTGTCCATGTCTCTTTGTAGACCTGTCTGGTCTGCATCTGATTTAATTCTCCTCATTAACTTCACATGATCTGCAAACGGACACTTCTGAGTATCCCTTCTGTCATGTCGTTCACATATACCAAGAATAACACTGGTCCCAGGACTGACCCCTGTGGGACCCTGCTTAACACTGACACCCACTGTGATACCTCATCACAGACCATGACTCACTGTTGCCTCTCTGTTAGGTATTCTCTGATCCATTACAGTACCCTTCCTCTTATATGTGCTTGTTCCTCCAGCTTCTGTACTAATCTCTAGTGAGGAACTGTGTCGAAGGCCTTTTTGCAGTCCAAGAAAATGCAATCAACCCACCCCTCCCTCTCATTTCTTACTTCAGTTACCTTGTCATAAAACTCTAGTGGGTTTGTGACACAGGATTTGTATTCCATGAATCCATGCGGGCTGTCCTTTATAATCTTTCCACTCAAGGTGTTCCACAACTCTCCTTCTGATAATCTTCTCCATGACTTTGCATACTATACACGTCAGTGACACTGGTCGATAATTTAGTGCTTTATTTCTGTTTCCTTTCTTAAATATAGGGACTACATTTGCCTTCTTCCACTTCAGGTAGTTGCCCAGTTTCAAAGGAAGTGTTGAAGATTTTGGTTAGTGGCACACGTAGTGTGTCTGCTCCCTCTCTAAGGACCCACGGAGAGATTGTGTGTGTGTGTGTGTGTGTACACTAAATATACTGTAATTTGAGTGTTTACAGGTAAAACGCACCCTTGGCCCACGTGCAGTTGGTAGACTGTAGTGTTAACCAAACTCTCCTTCAGGTGCGGTGTCGGCAGCCGATGCTAAATTACGTTCCGTTAACATTTCTCAAGGAGAAGCTGTGGACAGTGTTGGCCATTCGCCTAGTCAGCGTTACTACAGAGAGAGTTCAGCAACATTGGCCGATGTCGGTCAAACAAAAGACAAATTGCCCATATTTGTGCTACCATGGTGGGCCTCAGACTTCCAACATAAACCATCTGCTCAACCACTGACGGCTCACCAGTTTCATCACCAACCATCTGTACTACCATTACCGATCCAACAGTCATTGCCGGCTCCACTGTCCCAACACCAACCGTCTGCGCTACCAAGGACGGGCCCACTATCCCCGCATGAACAACTATTTGAGTTACTATCCCAGCCATCTGCACTCTCAAAAGCTAAACGCTTAGTTAGCAATATAAAAAAGAATGAAGCCAAAGAAAACATAGATCCCCATATAACTAATTTTAGTCCATTATCAAATGAAAAAAAAACGAACAGGAAATGAGTGTGGTAACCAAGGTGGTGACATCCAACTGAACAAAAATGCCAGCATGAAGTTGTACCCCATCATTGTTACCATCCCCTTTCCCTGAATGGGTGTAAAGATATTCTTGTTATTGATGGAGAGGCTCAGAAAACGACCCCTAGGACCTCCAACCCAGCTAAGATCTGTCCAAAATGTGGACTCAGAGTGGCTTCGAAAGGTCATCTCAAGAGGCACTGGACTGCCCATGGAGCCAACCAGCGTCACAAGTGCTTTTCTTGTGACTGCAGCTTTACTCGAAAGAAGAAATTGACGATACACTCCACAAGGCTCATGATATTACCCCAGCTCTAAACGAATGCGAGATAGTTAGGTTGTCGAATGATCTCCACGAGGCTCATGATATTACTCCAGACTCTAAACGAATGCGAAAAGTTAGGTTGTCGAATGACCTCCAAGAGGTTTATGATATTACTCCAGCCTCTAAACGAATGCGGAAAGTTAGGTTGCCGAATGATCTCCACGAGACTCATGATATTACTCCAGCCTCTAAACGAATGCGAAAAGTTAGGTCGTTGAATGATCTCCACGAGGCTCATGATATTACTCCAGCCTCTAAACGAATGCAAAAAGTTAGGTCGTTGAATGATCTCCACGAGGCTCATAATATTACTCCAGCCTCTAAACGAATACGAAAAGTTAGGTTGTTGAATGATCTCCACAAGGTTCATAATATTACTCCAGCCTCTAAACGAAAAATTTGACGAAAGAAAAGTTTAGGTTGTTGAATGATCTCCACAAGGTTCATAATATTACTCCAGCCTCTAAACTAATGCGAAAAGTTAGGTCGTTGAATGATCTCTACGAGGTTCATGATATTACTCCAGCCTCTAAACGAATGCGAAAAGTTAGGTTGTTGAATGATCTCCACGAGGCTCATGATATTACTCCAGCCTCTAAACGAATGCGAAAAGTTAGGTTGTTGAATGATCTCCACGAGGCTCATGATATTACCCCAGCTCGAAACGAATGCGATAGAGTTAGGTTGTCGAATGATCTCAGAGGCTCATGATATTACTCCAGCCTCTAAACGAGTGCGAAAAGTTAGGTTGTCGAATGCAAGGCGTAGTGTTAAGCTTTATTTCTAAGCAGTGATGACGTGTTAGATGCAGAGTCCTAGCACATATATACACCTGCAGTGTAGCCAGCTACCACCTTTTTACCTGAAGCTAAATATAAAGAAATTTAATACCTTACGGCTGTTTAGATTTTTTTATGCGACTGTGGGAGTTTGTACTGCGACGTTATGGAAATGTAATCCCATGTTAGAAAAACTTATTTTTGCTGCTATGTATATTCACATTTTTATTCAATGTATACTATGTATATTCATATTTTTTATTCATTGTATAATGTATTCCTTTATATTCCCTTCCTTGTAAATTAATTTTTTATTGTATTCATTTTTTTTAATTCCATGCTTATTTCATTTTTCTGTGTTCCATGGATTTTAAATCGTATTTTTCTATTAAACTGTTTTACTTTTAATAGCCAAAAGAATTGTTATTGTAAAAAAAAAATAAATACATTTTAACTTGTAGTGGTTTTGATTATAAATTGTATATTGAGAATCATTATTACATGACTCGGGCCAAACTACCCAGCTTTCCCACTGGGGATCTTCATTGACTTACGTAAAGCTTTTGATACAGTTGACCATGACTTGCTCCATATAAAATGGTATAAGAGGGCACTCCCTCAACTACCTAAATTCATACCTCAGCAACAGAAGCCAATATGTGTACACAAATGGGGCAAACTCTTCCGCACAGCCAATTACAGTTGATGTCCCACAGGGAAGTGTCCTAGGCCCTCTTCTCTTTTTCATATACATAAATGACCTACCAAATGTATCGCAACTACTCAAACCCACACTATTTGCAGCTGACACTACATACGTCTTCTCTCACCCGAGCCCAGTCACGCTAGCCAATACTGTAAATAGCGAATTGTAGAAAATATCTACCTGGATGAGGACTAACAAACTTACTCTAAACTTTGACAAAACCTACTTCATTCAGTTTGGAAACAGAGCTACAGACGTCCCTCTTAACATAATGATAAACGGATCACCTATCACAAAATTCACATACCTGGATTACCTGGAGAGAGTTTCGGGGGTCAACGCCCCTGCGGCCCGGTCTGTGACCAGGCCTCCTGGTGGAAATTTTTTAGGAATCCACCTTGATAAGACTCAAATTTCAAACACACACACACAACAAATTTCCAAGAAAATTTCCAAGACCGTAGGTATACTATCGAAGATACGGTACTATGTTCCACAGTCAGCCCTCATGGCCCTATATCACTCGCTTATTTACCCCTATCTCACCTATGGAATTTGTACATGGGCTCAACAATAAACCATCTCAGACCATTAATTACCCAACAAAAGGCTGCAGTCAGAATGATGATAAATTCCCATTACAGGCAGCACACTCCACCAATATTCAAAACTCTAAACCTACTCACCATACAAAACATCCATAATTATTACTGCACCTACTACATACATAGAACACTTAACTCTGATATAAACTCTCCCCTCAAACGTCTCCTTACCAACCTCAACAGAACACATGAACATAACACAAGGCACAGATCACTCTTTGATGTTCCTCGTGTCCATCTCACGCTATGCAAAAATTCAATGCACATAAAAGGCCCTAAAATCTAGAATTCATTACCTGTGAATATAAAAGAAACACTGTCTGTTTATAAATTCAAGTCTCTTCTCAAAAATTACTCACCCACAACTAAATATATACTGAATAATTGTATCTCATAAATTGTATCTCATAAATGTTTCTCATTATTGTATCTCATAATTTCAACCTGTGACCCAATCAAACTTTATTTTTTAATTACATTACCTTGGATTATTATTATTATAATAAAAAAAGAAGCGCTAAGCCACAAAGGCACTCATACAGCGCTGCAGGGCAGGAAGGAAAGCGAGGGCTTCAAGTGCAAAGCGGAGATGGATGAGTAATAGGTTACAGGTTAACAGCGAATGTATTGGATGGTGTGAAAGGTAAAGGGCAGCAAGAAGACTGAACTAGAAAGGGCTGAGGGGAGTGTGAAAAGTATATCAGTGTTTGTGGGGTACAATCAAGTCATTGTCAAGAAGTCAATGAGAGAGTCAGGATTAAAGGAGTGTCAATCAGCAAGAGGGAAGGTAAGAGAGAGGAGTAGAACGAAGACGACAGTTGGAGCGTAAATTCTGCATGCTCGTTGATAGAGAGGCAGGACTAACAGAATGTGGCTAATCGATACTGGAACTTGACTCATGCTCACAGAGAGGACAGGGTGACTCTCCATGTGATAACCCATGAGTAAGAAGAGTCCTGTGACCAATGAGAAGGCGGGAGGTGTGGTCTCCCAACCCCCCGGCACTGATGACAAGAAGACGGCCTGTAACCTATGCTCGTTTAATAGAATGAAGTTTGTTACCGAGCGAGGTGACCAAAGTTGTTTGCCATTGGCGTGCGAAGGTGGGTAGCTATTGCAGCAAAAATAGTCCAGAAATGGAACACCTCGATTAGGAAATTGGTAGGTCATGTAGAACTGCTGGAAACGCGCCTGCAGTGTCTGCCTGTCAATGCCCTGTAACGTTGACATGGACCCAGCAGGACCCCAACAAAAAACAGTATCTCTTTATGTTTGGTAGAGATACGGACGTAGCCAGAGTTGGATAAGGAGGACTAGGGGATGAGATGTATCTCAAATTTTCGTATAGCTGTTTAGAGCACTTAAGGGAGTCTGAGACTACTACAAATGATGACACCAGGCATTAGATGCGATACGGATATAAGTGCTGTAAGAATGGCAACAGTTCAGCAGTAAAAAATGCTTGTTGAAGATAGAATGTCCCTGCACGATGCTGACCGGAAACACTGCTGCGATCCGACGCCCGTCTGAGGACTTAGGAGCCATCTGTGTACACAGCGGTGGCATGAGAATGGGAGTGGAGTGATCAAGGAAAAAGAGAGCGGGAAGCCACCGTAGGCATGTTGAGCTTTCGACGCAAGGGATTGAGAAAGAACAGACCCGAAAACAGCTGACTTCCCAGGGGGTAGGGAAAAGTGAGATGCTACATGAACTTTAAAAGGTGGTTAACTGAAGGGAAAGGACCAATGAGTGTATGTAGGCGAAGAGGAAATGGGACAGAGCAAAAGGGCAGCGAAAGAATAAAGAATGTCTACTATATCGGTGACCATTTATAAATGGACAGGTTTTGTAAGATCGTGAGAGCGTACGTAGTAGGAAGGCAATGGGCCATCACGGCGTCAGACAAGGATGGAAACATTGCTTACGTTATAGAGGCTCTCAACAGGGGGGGAAGAGCGAAGAAAAGCACCAAGGCACAATCGTAATCCTTGGTGATGGATAGAGTTAAGCTAGAGAGCAGTAGGCAGGAAGACCGGCCGCGAATAAATCTGTCACCCATAATCGAGATTCGATAAAATGAGGCGCCTGAAGGTAGCAAGTGAAGCAGAGTTCGACGATAGCTCCCAGGAAAGATGAGGCAAAGGGTCTTTAAGAAAGGTTTAGCCGGCTGTGACAAGTTGACTTTCAGAGTGGTAATGTGGGGTTTCCAGGATAACCGACGGTCCAAAGAGAAGGCCTAGAATAGAAACCTGACTGTATCACGTTCGGGATACGGGGAGCCATAGAGATACAAAGGATATCGGGAGATAACAGAGCTTTAGCGTGAATGTAATTTGGTGAGGTTTGGTACTTGAAAATTTTAAACCCATGCGTGGATGGCCCCAAGTGGAACACGGTCGACGCATGCTGGATGAGAAACTGCAATAAGATGACAGTTCAGCGCCTGCACAAGCAATACGAAGTCATCAAAATAGAGTGATGGACCAAATATTGGGAGAAGAACAGAGGCCAAACCATTTATAGCAAGGAGAAACGTGTTGTTTGTATAGAACACATCCTGTGGGACACCTTCAGATTGGACGAAGTCCGGAGGAAAAAAGAACATTATTGACTCGAACACGGAAATGTCTGTCAGTTAAAAAGTTCTTAAGGAAGGATGGTAGATTGCCTCGGAGGCCTAAGGAATGGGCCTGGGCCAAAATATTATACCTCCAAGTTGTGTCATATGCCTTCTCAAGGTCAAAAAATATGGCAATAACTGAGTGATTATTCGCAAAGGCATTACGAACATACGTATCCAAGCGTAGTAAGGGGTCTATGGTAGAACGACCCTTACGAAAGCCATATTGACTAGCGGAGAGACTGTTGTGTGTCTCTAAATACCACATTAAACGTCGATTTACGAGACGTTCCATCACTTTGCAAACTGCACTAGTAAGAGCGATGGGACGATAGTGGGAGGCATCATGTCCTGTAGTACCCGGTTTGCGGAAAGGGAGAACAATGGCAGATTTCCACAGCTGGGGAAGAACTCCTTGTGCCCAAATAAGATTGAAGAGGTGTAAGAGGACTACAAGGGCTGACCGATGTAAATGTTGTAACATACGAATATGAATGTCGTCAGGCCCAGCTGCCGATGATCGGCAAGCTGAGAGCGTTGCCTCCAGTTCTTGAAGTGTAAAAGGCACATTATACTGTTCTTCTCTGAGAGAAGAAAAGTCCAAGGGTACTAACTCTCTGGCAGACTTTGAGGAAAGAAACGAGGGGCATAGATGGAGCCCTCGGGAAATACGGACCAGATGTGTGCCAAGTTCAATGGCAACGTCGAGAGGGTTTGCTACATCAACACCAGCGACCCGTAGAACAGGAGCCGGGTCAGGAGAGTAGTTACCACTCAATTTCCTCACTTTTTTCCAGACTGCACTCATAGAAGAAGCAGAGGTGAGGGTGGAAAATAAGTCTCGCAAACAAGTGCGTTTAGCTTCACGGATGACCCGGCGAGTGATCGCACGCTTCTGCTTAAAATCAAGAGTCTCTCAGCGCGTTCTAGTTTCGTGTACCATTACCCTGCCCAATGGCAGCACGTTCAAACGTACTGCACGAGCACAAGCAGGAGTACCACCAAGGCACGCCACTTCTGAGAATGCCTGCCTGAGGTTTGGGGTAAGAATGAGAAGCTGCAGTATAAAACTGACGCCATTCGAGAAGATGTGTTAGGGCTCATCAATGGAGGCATGAAGAGGAAAATACTAAAAGCAGTGAGGTTGTGGTAAAGAATCCCCAATTTGCACCGATCAAATTGCCAGCGAGGGCTCGGAAAGGTGTGTGAATAGGAAGGAGAAGTAAGAATGATCTGGAAAATGGATTGACTGTCATGTAAGTTGTAGAACAGACCAGGTGAAGTCTTAGTGCAGTGGAGGAAGAGGCAGACTGATAGATCGATGCAAGAGAGAGCTATGAGTACAAGGATCAAAATGCGGTGGGAGTACCTCTTATTTAAACCATCGGAGGGGGTGGAGAGGCGAGGAAAAACGCCTCCAACTGGATGCCACGTGAGTCACAATGAGACCCCCCCAGAGAAAAATGCGTGGGCATTAAAATCACCAAGTAACGGAAGTGGTGGTGGTAAGGATGAAACCAAGAATGGCAAAGTCTGGGATAGAAAATGACTCGAGGAAGGAGAGAGATTATAAAAGAACATATTGTAAACCACTTATTCAAGTGGAACGGGGCTGCAGTGTAATGCAGCGAAGGTATGGGACAAATAGTTGACAGTCCGGATATCATTGCGTAGAAGAAGGGCACTTTCATTAAAGGGTCCTCATCTGAGAAAAGGATCGAAGAATACAATAAATTATAGCCTGAAGATAGGTTGGAAAAACAGCCGATTGTAATTTTGGTTCTTGTAAGCAGCACCAAAGGGAAAAACCTGCGAAACAACATCTGGAGCTCACCCCATTACCCCTGAGGCCGCAGATATTCACTGTAAATAGGCCATGATTGGCGATGAAAGAAAAAATTACCAGAATCTGTAGGTCTAAAGGCACCTCGGACTAGGGGGTTAGAAAAGTCAACGGTGGGTGGCATTGGAAGACGTTCAATTAGGCGAAGGAACGGGAGCGTGCGAAGAATGGGGTTGTGAAGATGGAGGGAGAGGGAGAGAAGGAACAGGAAGTGATCCAGTGGCCATTGAAGGTTTAGATCTCTGCAATATATTCGAAATGGCCTTCAGTGTTTCTGAATTCAAAGATGTATGGGAGACCCATATTGGAGATAGAAGGGGAGGGTGAGTAAAGATTGGGACAGTAATGGACTGTACCAAAGTATGAGGGGGGAGGAAGAAAGAGTGTAAGGGACTGGAGATGAAGTTTGGGGGTGGGGACACAGAAGAGGCAGAAACCTGGGAAGGTGCAGAAGAGGGAGAAACTTGGGGACGGCGGACAGGCGGTGGAAGGCATAGTACGAGGAGGAGGGTGATCTCCACACTTTGCATAATAGAGCGAGAGAGAGGGGAGAAGAACTAGTACAGAGACTGGAAAAGGTATAAAAGGTGGGACGGTGGAAGAAGGGAGGAAAGGGCAAAGAAGATTTGAGCAATGGTGGATTTTTTGGACTTCCTGGAGTAGAGGGAGCCGCGATTGGTATTAAGGTGTCGTACGAGGTCTTGTCGATACTGGGGCTTGTGAGGAAGGACTGCGAAGATTGTATGAGACAGACTGAGTTGTAGTCGGGACGTCAGAGCAGCGACAGCCAAAAGGATTAGATGCCCGTTAGGGGCATGGGAGGGTTTAAAACAAACAGAGGAGGCCTGCTGAAAGATGGGACCCCAGAAGTGGGGGGATGTTTGGAAACACGAGAATAAGAAACACGGGGTATAGTCTCCTTGGAGGCAGAGATGAGTAACTGCCATAGATAAGGGAAGACCTTTGCCTCTTTTTGGAATGGGCAAGGATTTCACGTTCATTTAAGTTGAACCTGGCAACGGCGGGATTACGAAGGGTGAGCTTCATTACAATTAAGGACAAGATGGAGGTTGACTGCAAGATGTATTAGGAATGATCGTCGGCACCACAGACTGGGCATTCGGCCATAGATCTGCAATATTTGCTGGGTGACCAAAACGGCCAGCAATTTCTACATTGTGTGGTGTAGGTATCACCTTTCGAACTTGTAACGATGTCCCGCGACATTTTACCAGAGGACGGGAGTTCTCGGCTGTTCCAAAAGTTAAATGAGCAAATTGCAAGGGTAACGTCTCCGCCCCCGGGCAGAAAGGGGAAATAAGTGGTCTACTTGAGGATTCGGAGATCCTGGAGTTCCAGCTGCCTTCAAAAATGTCATTGCCACATGATGGAAATTTCTGTTGACTATGGTTATGGGGCCAGAATGAAAGTACCACTACAAGAATCGATGAGAAAGGATGTTTTTCATAGTGATAGGAAGTAGTATCGATATTCGAAGGAGAGAAATGATAATGAGCTTGGGTAGCATATATGGACAGTGACGATGCGCATTACAGCTCTTGAGAGCATGAAATGAAATATCTCTACCAAACATGACGCAGGATCGCTTTGCCAACTAACTAAGGTCAGAAAAGTAGGCAGAAGAAAGAAGTCGCCGCATCCCAAAGTTAAAGAATTTAGTCATTGCTGTTGAGTCCGAAAACTTTGAGCGTGGAGAGAGAGCGCTTGACTTGTCGGTCTTTTCCGAGAGTATGCGGAAGGTTAACGAAGGAGCATCATCAGGAGATTGACGTTGTGCGTTTAGGTATTAGGAGTAGGGAACGGAGTTGGTCCGGCCATGAAACATTGAAATGGGCGGGCGATTCGAAATTGCCGTACCGTAGAGGGAGAAGCCGGGAGCATAGTCAAAGGAGAGGAGAGTGAGTCAGACAAATCGAAGGATCAGTCAGTAGAAGCCCCGTTACTGAAGCGGGTTGAGGACAACAGCACCAGCAAGGTACAGGGCATCAGGAGTGTCCGAAGAGTGCGTTACAACACAAGGCAGGGTCAGAATGGGGTGCGGGTTGGTATAAGAAAAGGGGGCCCGGGGTAGTGGGTTCATGGAACTAGGGCTGCCATGGTTAGGTTACTCCTGTGCTTTTTGTTTTATAAGAAAAAAAAGAAAGAAGAAAGGAAAATAAAAATAAAAAAAAGAAAAAAAGGGGGGAGCGGGGAGGATAGTTCCCAGGACGGAATGAAAGGGCCGGAAATCTCCTCCGCGCCCAAGAGGACATCAACACCGCTAGTAGTGCAGATGCAGCATGGAAACCCGTGCCTACCCTACCCTTCATGTCCAGTAAACCAGCAATCCGGGATAGCAACCTAACATCTGCCAAGCTACCTCAGTGGACAAAAAGGCGGAGGGCCGGCCCGGATATCCGCCCAAAGCAAACCTCCTTCGGCCACCACCCCCGGAATCCGAAAAGGCTGGCTTCAGAGGATACACCATCGCCCCCGAAAAGACACCAAAGCTAACTCCGGGGGAATACCGGAGAGGATGGGACATCCCCGGCAATCAGCATTTCCACGGCAAACTACGCCACCGCCAAGAACCCTTCAACGGAATGGGATGGACCCCGGTTGTCTTTTTCCCCTACCTAGGGGAACTAGCGCGCTGTGAGGAGAAATCCAAAGGCCAAACAGAGGAAGGGCCAAAAGGTGAAGGGGTGAGGAGGAGGAGGAGGTATGGAAAAAGGGGAGGAGGATGGGATAGGGGTAGGGGGGAGAATGGGGGGTAATTAGGCTTCGGTCTGAGAAGAAGACCGACAGGGCTAATTCCTCAGGACCAAGAGCCTTCACCACCGCCAAGGAGCCCCCTTGGAAAGTGACATTACCTAGGAGGAATACTTCTTCTACTGAATACACCCAGTGAACACAGTAAAAGGACCATTATGACCTGTACTTAGTAATAATCATTTGTGCTAAATTGGTATCTGTTTACAATAATGTTTTTACCACTGAATATATCATTGCTTAGTTAATCTTAAGTTAATTTTAAGCCTGCCCATAATGCTCTGCATACAAGGGACTTTGGCATGTTGCACTGTAATAACTGTATTCCTTTGTACTTCACTGTATCATGTTCAAATTAATAAATAAAAAATAAATAAAATTAATATTAACCTGTGTTAATATTGACCTACATTGATATTGACCTCTATATTAATATTGATCTATGTTAATATTGACCTATAGTAATGTTGACCTATATTAAAATTGACCTATACATTAGTATTGACCTCTGCATTACAATAACATTGACCTCTGCATTAACAAGTGTATGTTATTTCAGTTATTTGTGCATGTATGTGCTGTATAGCCCTTGTGGCTTAGCGCTTCTTTTTGATTATAATAATAATAATGTGCATGTATGTACTCGCCTAATTGTGGTTGCAGGGGTCGACTCAGCTCCTGGCCTCGCCTCTTCACTGATCGCTACTAGGTCCTCTCTCTGCTTCCTGAGCTGTATCATACCTCTTCTTAAAACTATGTATGGTTCCTGCCTCCACTACTTCACTTGTTAGGCTATTCCACTTCCTGACAACTCTATGACTGAAGAAATACTTCCTAACGTCCCTGTGACTCGTCCGAGTCTTCAGCTTCCAGTTGTGACCCCTTGTCCCTGTGTCCCCTTTCTGGAACATCCTATCTCTGTCCACCTTGTCTATTCCCCACAGTATCTTGTATGTCATTATCATGTCTCCCCTGACCCTTCTGTCCTCCAGTGTCGTCAGTCCGATTTCTCTCAACCTTTCCTCGTACGACATTCCCCTGAGCTCTGGGACTAGCCTTGTTGCAAACCTTTGTACTTTCTCGAACTTCTAGACGTGCTTGACCAGGTGTGGGTTCCAGACTGGTGCTGCATACTCCAGTATGGGCCTAACATACACAGTGTACAGTGTCTTGAACGATTCCTTATTAAGGTATCGGAACGCTATTCTCAGGTTTGCCAGGCGCCCGTATGCTGCAGCAGTTATTTGGTTGATGTGTGCCTCCAGTGATGTGCTCGGTGTTATGGTCACCCCAAGGTCTTGCTCCCTGAGTGAGGTCTGTAGTCTTTGTCCACCTAGCCTATACTCTGTCTGCGTTCTTCTTTGCCCCTCCCCAATCTTCATGACTTTGCATTTGGCTGGATTGAATTCGAGAAGCCAGTTACTGGCCCACGTGTCCAGCCTGTCAAGGTCACTTTGCAGCCCTGCCCACCTCATCCTTTTAATTTTCTCATCAACTTCACATCATCTCAAACAGGGACACTCAGAGTCTTTCCCTTCCTCAGCGTTCACATATATAAAAAATGCACTGGCCCTGAACGACCTTGTGGGACCCCGCTCATCACAGGCGCCCACTGTGATTCCTCTTACGTACCATGACTCTTTGTCCCTCCCTGTCAGGTTTTCCCTGCCCATTGCAGGCCATCCCTGTTCATGGCCTGATCCCCAGCTTCTGCACTAATCTCTTGTGGGGAACTGTGGCAAAGGCCCTTCCTGCAGTCTAGGAAAATGCAATCTACCCACCCCCTCTCTCGTGTTTTATTTGTTAAAAACCCTTGTCATAAAACTCCAGGAGATTTGTGATACAAGTTTTGCCTTCCTAAAACCCTGCTGGTTTTCATTTCTAATCTTTTTTTTTTCCCAGATGTTCAACCACTCTCCCCCGAAAATCTTCTCCATGACTTTGCACACAATAATGTCAGGACCGGTCTGTTTTTAGCACCTCTTTCAGTTTCCTTTCTTAAATATGGGAACTACATTAGCTGTCTTCCATTTTCGGGTAGTTCCCCATTTTTAAAGGGGATGTTTTAAGATTGTGGTTAAGGCACGCACAGCATCTCTGTCTTCTCTAAGGACCCATGGGGGATGTTTGTCCGGCCCCACGCCTTTGATGTCAAGGTCACTTAAGAGCTTCTTCCCTCCTCCTGGTTTTTCGTATGTCATCCAAAACCTTGTTGGTATATTCCCTCTGATGTTTTCCCTTCTGCTGTTTTCCCACAGCCCTTCCTGTTTTTACTGTAAAAATTTCCCTTTTAAATCTCCTGTTCACCCCCCTCACATACTCCTATCATTTCTTGTGAGTTCTCCACCTTCTGTCCTTAATCTGATCACCTGGTCTTTGACTGTTGCTTCCCCCTGATTTTTGGCTATAAAACATTTCGGGTCAGTCTGATTCCGATGCTAAGTCATTTTCATACTGTCGTGGGCCTCCCTCCTTACCTGTGCGTACTCACCGGCTGGACTGATCTCCCTATTTTCGGTGTTCTCTGCCTTTGTACTTTTTCCATTTTCTATTTCACTTTGTTTTTTCCCCCTTTCACCGTCGGGTAAACCCCGGGGGTCGTTCGGTTTCCCGTTTTTACTGTTTCCCCCTTTGGGGAAAAAACCTTTCCATGCCTCCCTTGCATTTGTTGTTACATATTCCACATTTCATTTATGGCTTTCCTGCCCGTTCTCGTCCCCCTGGAACCCCCGCAGGAAGTTCTTCAACGCTATGTAGTCCCCTCTTTTATAGTAAGGCTTTTCCCATTCAACTTCTGTTGCTCTCTCCACTTGCAGCTCTACTATGTATTCAAAGCTCAGAACCACGGGGTCGCTAGCTCCTAGGGGACTCTTATACTTGATGTCCTCAATGTCGAGCTGCCCGGGTGAACACAAGGTCCAACTTTGCGGGTTCATCCTCCCTCTCACTCTGGTAGTGTCCTTAACATGTTGGTGCATGAGGTTTCCAGCCCCACGTCCAACATCCTGGGCCCATGTTTTGGGACCCCCATGTGGCTCCAAATTTTCCCAGTCAATCTCCCTTTTGGTTGGAAATCCCCATAACCAGCAACTTTGCTCTGCTGGAGTGAGCTCTTCTTGCCACCTCAGCAAGTGTGTCCACCATTGCTCTGTTGCTCTCTTCATATTCCTCTCTTGGCCTCCTGCAGTTCTGTGGTGGATTATACATCACTGCAATGACCACTTTGTGTTCCCCAGACTGAAGTGTACCTACTAAGTAGTCTCTCCCTTTCATCCTTCCCTTCCATTTTCTTGAATTCCATCTGTTTTTTACGAGCAGAGCAACCCCACCTCCCCCTCTGCCCTTCATCTTTCCTCAGTCTGGTATCCTGGGTTGAAGATTGCATCTGTTATTGTCACCTGAGTGTTTGTTTCTTAACTGCATGATGTCTGGGGACTTCTCATTGATTCTTTCTTGCTATTCCTCTTTTTTATTTGTTAATCCATCTGCATTTGTGTACCAAACCTTCAACTTCTGTTCTAATACTGTAACTGTGGTGCGGGGGGTGGGAACAGAGGGATCGGTGTGGAGGGTTTTGGTTTGGATTGTTCAGTTCCCTTTGGGGGGTGTCGTGGCTGGAGTCCTTCTGCAGGCGTTTCTGGGGGTTGCTTGTCCTTCCATTTGATCCTGGTTTTATTCTGCTCTCCTTTTTTATTCCTCCCATTTCTCCTTCCATTTTTGAACTCTCTCTTTTCATTGTCTTCCTTTCGTCCTGTGTTCTGTCTCGATCGAGGTACACATTTCCGGAACTCCTGCTTGCCTCTCAGCCGGGGCTTTCTCCTGCAGGATCATGGTTGGGGTTGATTCTGCCTTGAAAATTACTTTGAGGGCCGATTCCTTTTCTTTGTGAACCACCCAAATTCTCCAAAAATTTGCCACCTGGTCATGTCCCCCTCGCCTATACCCCCTTCATGATACCTTCAATCGCTTTTTCCCTCCTGCTTTCTTTCGTCATAAGTTTCCCCTTTAGCTTTTTTCTAGCCCATAGACAAACACGGATCTCTCCCTTTCCAACTCCCACTGTGACTCCCATTGCATCCTCTGATGTGTTTTAGTTCCTTCCTGTGGAGTGTTCCTTCCTTCAGTCCCTTCCCTAGTTATGGCCCCTATGATTCTTTGGGTTTTTCCTTTTCCTGCTCACCGTTCCTGGCCCCCACAGGTATCTGGTATGGTCCCTGCACATGTCCTAGTTCCTTCAATGTCTTCCAACCTCTCATTCTGCCCTAGTGTGCTCCCTGTCTTTCTTTTGGCCCCATGTGGGTTTGACAGGACCTCTGCATATAGTTTTAGTTTCCATGCTCCCTTCAACCTGTTGTCTGGTTGTTTTAGCATTGCCCATGCTACTTCTGTAATAAATCTTTGTCTCTATGCTGTTTCAGATGTCTCCAGTCCCTTCTTCTAATCTCTCTATCTTGATTTCTGCTGCTGTGGCCTGTTGTCTTCCAAACCCTTCCATTCTGCTGCTAACCTCTCTTCCATCTTCCTTTCCAGCTCATCTATTTTTCCTCCCTTTTTTTGAGCTCTGCCTCCCAGTCCTCCCTCCCAGATTCGTCCTTGGAGCTCCTTGTCCTCATCCTGGTTCTAGGTTCCCCCGTTGCTCCACAGAAGGGGGGACGGGTGGTTAGGGGGAGGGGAATAGATGGTTAGGAGGAGAGGGGTTGGATGGTTATTGGTTATTGTTATCAAGGTGTCGTCAATTCCTAAACAAACTTAGTCCATTGTGTAACATTATACGCCATTCAGCCGACGAGGATATAGTTTAATGGACTAAATAATTGACATATATTGTCATTTCTGACAAGTTATACGTGAAGTAGAAACGCTTACAATTGTTTGTGTATGTTAAGTGCTGTTATATCTCGGTTTATTTTAAAGCTTAGTTTAAAAAAAAATTGAAATGGTTCAAAGAATCTGATCTAAGGATTTGGAGCTATCGTCCACTTCCTCGGATCAATAGCGATCACTTGAGAATAGGTTGCGGGGGGTAGGAGCAGGTTCTTGTACTTCGTGTTTTTTAGGACGGTTCCTTGATGCTGATCAAGGGCTCTTGATTGCCTCCCCTTGGATCGAACCTGATTGCCTCCCATTTCCCCAGACTTTCTACGAATTCCCTACAGGTTTAGAGCTTCCCCCAATTATAAAAATGCACCTCGTGGACTGTCGTCCCAGTACACTCCTCCACAAATCTTGACCGTCAGTTCTTTTATGGTCGAGACATAGATATCCCGTAGCTCAGTTGTTAGGGCACTCAGCTCACATACTGAGGACCTGGGGCCGATCCCCGGTACGGCTTTAGACATTAGGACTTGTTTCCACAAGTCACCTGCTGTCCATGTTCACCTATCAGTAAAATAGATACCTGTGTTAGTCGACTGGTGTGGGTCTCATCCTGGGACAAAATTGACCTATTTGTACATGAATGGTATACAGTACCGACAAGATGAAAATTGGACATCTCAGTAGTAGTACCAGTTCCTAGTAACCAGTTACCAGTAACCAGTGTACCAGTAGATGACTCACTACCAACCGTCTCTGCGTGAATCACTGACTGTATTCATATTGCTGCTGACCATAGCAGGATTTCAAACACCCCCTCACCCATAGGCACTGTGAGTCAGTCAAGTTAGGCAGCAGAGAGAGACAGGTCGGCTGTTGGTGCCTTCCCATACTTCCCGATATATATTATACGTACTACCAGCCTACGTAAGTATTCTTACCCCATCCACGTATCGAAAACCCACATGACAGACACACATGCAACATCTGGGTATTTTTATTGTAGACGTTTCGCCATCCAGTTGCTTAATACAAATTCTAGGACATAATTTGAAGACAGAACTATATACAAAAGCTGAGGTAATCAGTCCCTCAGCCATGGAGATGGTGTGAAGAGCACCGTAGTCGTAAAGATTCTGGAGCACAGATAAGAACGCTGGTGCTCTGGTGGCTAAAGATCTGGCTTCACACGGTGAGAGTCTGGGTTCAATTCCCAGCCAGGGTAGAAACACCGGGCGTGTTTCTTTACACCTGTTTTTATGTTCACCTATCAGCACAATGGGTACCTGGGTGTTAGAGGAGTGGTGTTTACTTAGAGTTTACCTGGAGAGAGTTCCGGGGGTCAACGCCCCCGTGGCCCGGTCTGTGACCAGGCCTCCTGGTGGATCAGAGCCTGATCAACCAGGCTGTTACTGCTGGCTGCACTCAAACCAACGTACGAGCCACAGCCCGGCTGATCAGGAACCGACTTTAGGTGCTTGTCCAGTGCCAGCTTGAAGACTGCCAGGGGTCTGTTGGTAATCCCCCTTATGTAAGCTGGGAGGCAGTTGAACAGTCTCGGGCCCCTGACACTTATTGTATGGTCTCTTAACGTGCTAGTGACACCCCAGCTTTTCATTGGGGGGATGTTGCATCGTCTGCCAAGTCTTTTGCTTTCGTAGTGAGTGATTTTCGTGTGCAAGTTCGGTACTAGTCACTCTAGGATTTTCCAGGTGTATATAATCATGTATCTCTCCCGCCTACGTTCCAGGGAATACAGGTTCAGGAACCTCAAGCGCTCCCAGTAATTGAGGTGTTTTATCTCCATTATGCGCGCCGTGAAGGTTCTCTGTACATTTTCTAGGTCAGCAATTTCACCTGCCTTGAAAGGTGCTGTTAGTGTGCAGCAATATTCCAGCCTAGATAGAACAAGTGACCTGAAGAGTGTCATCATGGGCTTGGCATCCCTCGTTTTGAAGGTTCTCATTATCCATCCTGTCATTTTTCTAGCAGATGCGATCGATACAATGTTATGGTCCTTGAAGGTGAGATCCTCCGACATGATCACTCCCAGGTCTTTGACGTTGGTGTTTTCTCTCTATTTTGTGGCCAGAATTTGTTTTGTACTCTGATGAAGATTTAATTTCCTCGTGTTTACCATATCTGAGTAATTGAAATTTCTCATCGTTGAACTTCATATTGTTTTCTGCAGCCCACTGAAAGATTTGGTTGATGTCCGCCTGGAGCCTTGCAGTGTCTGCAGTGGAAGACACTGTCATGCAGATTCGGGTGTCATCTGCAAAGGAAGACACGGTGCTGTGGCTGACATCCTTGTCTATGTCAGATATGAGGATGAGGAACAAGATGGAGCGAGTACTGTGCCTTGTGGAACAGAGCTTTTCACCATGCCTGCCTCGGACTTTACTCTGTTGACTACTACTCTCTGTGTTCTGTTAGTGAGGAAATTATAGATCCATCGACCGACTTTTCCTGTTATTCCTTTAGCATGCATTTTGTGCGCTATTACGCCATGGTCACACTTGTCGAAGGCTTTTGCAAAGTCTGTATATATTACATCTGCATTCTTTTTGTCTTCTAGTGCATCTAGGACCTTGTCGTAGTGATCCAATAGTTGAGACAGACAGGAGCGACCTTTTCTAAACCATGTTGCCCTGGGTTGTGTAACTGATGGGTTTCTAGATGGTTGGTGATCTTGCTTCTTAGGACTCTTTCAAAGATTTTTATGATATGGGATGTTAGTGCTATCGGTCTGTAGTTCTTTGCTGTTGCTTTACTGCCCCCTTTGTGGAGTGGGGCTATGTCTGTTGTTTTTAGTAACTGAGGGACGACCCCCGTGTCCATGCTCCCTCTCCATAGGATGGTAAAGGCTTGTGATAGGGGCTTCTTGCAGTTCTTGATGAACACGGAGTTCCATGAGTCTGGCCCTGGGGCAGAGTGCATGGGCATGTCATTTATCGCCTGTTCGAAGTCATTTGGCATCAGGATAACATCAGATAGGCTTGTGTTAACCAAATTCTGTGGCTCTCTCATAAAAAATTAATTTTGATCTTCGACTCTGTCTGGTTAGTGGCTTGCTAAAAACTGAGTCATATTGGGACTTGAGTAGCTCACTCATTTCTTTGCTGTCATCTGTGTAGGACCCATCTTGTTTAAGGGCGGGCCCAATACTGGACGTTGTTCTCGACTTTGATTTGGCATAGGAGAAGAAATACTTTGGGTTTCTTTCGATTTCATTTATGGCTTTTAGTTCTTCCCGCGATTCCTGACTCCTATAAGATTCCTTTAGCTTAAGTTCGATGTTTGCTATTTCTCTGACCAGTGTCTCCCTACGCATTTCAGACAGATTGACCTCTTTTAGCCGCTCTGTTATTCTTTTCCGTCGCCTGTAAAGAGAGCGCCTGTCTCTTTCTATTTTACATCTACTCCTCCTTTTTCTTAGAGGAATAATTCTTGTGCATACATCGAGTGCCACCAAGTTAATCTGTTCTAGGCATAAGTTGGGGTCTGTGTTGCTTAGTATATCTTCCCAGCTTATATCGGTTAGGACTTGGTTTACTTGGTCCCACTTTGTTTTTGTTATTGAAGTTGAATTTGGTGAATGCTCCCTCGTGACTAATCTCATTTTGTCGGTCTGGGGCTCTGCGCATATATGTCTGAACCTTAATTATGTTGTGATCTGAGTATATTGTTTTTGATATGGTGACATTTCTTATCAGATCATCATTGTTAGTGAAGATGAGGTCTAGTGTATTCTCCATTCTAGTAGGCTCTATTATTTGCTGGTTTAAATTGAATTTTGTGCAGAGATTTAAAAGCTCGTGTGAATTTTCATCAGAGCTGCCTCCTGGTGTTATTACTGCAACAATATTATTTGTTATATTCCTCCATTTTAGGTGCCTTAAGTTGAAATCCCCCAGGAGCAAGATGTTGGGTGCAGGAGCTGGAAGATTTTCCAGACAGTGGTCAATTTTTAACAGCTGTTCCTGGAATTGCTGGGATGTTGCATCCGGAGGCTTGTAGACTACCACAATGACTAGGTTTTGGTTCTCAACCTTTACTGCTAAAACTTCCACTACATCATTTGAGGCATTAAGCAGTTCTGTGCAAACAAGTGACTCTGCAATGTACAGGCCAATCCCCCCCCCTTTTGCCTGTTCACTCTGTCACATCTGTATAGGTTGTAACCTGGATCCATATTTCGTTGTCTAAGTGATCCTTTATGTGTTTCTCAGTGAAAGCCGCGAACATTGCCTTTGCCTCTGCAAGCAGTCCACGGATGAAAGGTATTTTGTTGTTTGTTGCTGGCTTTAGACCCTGTATATTTGCAAAGAAGAATGTCATCGGACTGGTGGTATTGTTGGTACTGGGGGGGGATTTTTTTTCCGGCATTAGTATCTGTATCTGTTGGTTTGGAGTGGAGGCCATCGACTGTGGTTCCACTCCAGGAATGACTGGATTTGGTGTACAATTTCTGCCATTTCCTGCCAGTTTTTTTCCTTCCTGGCACTAAAAAACCTCTCCCTCTTGAGTGGCTGTGGCTACCCAGGTTTTCCCATGGCCTGGATGTTTTGTATCTTTTTGTCCCCTTTAGATGGTGTGCCTGCAATTTAAGTTATAGCACAGTCTTTCCTGTACTGAAGAGGTACACAGTTCAGGGTGAAAAAGCTTACAGGAAGGGAGTTTGCATTTTCCTGTTGTCATATGGGCATGGCATTTCCTAGGGTGGTCATAGTTGCACGTCCCATCTGTTTTTCCAGATTTCCCATGTCTGCAGATACCAAGTGCATAGTATGTGCACAGGCTTGGTTTCCGCTTGCCTTGGGTTTCTGTGACTGTATTCCCTGTTGGTGCATGTTTACCTGTCTTATTCCTATCTTCCCTAGCACCAACAATGGAGCTCCCACCAGTTGTTTTTGGTAATATATCCTCACTATTGCTAGTGGAGTCCTCTTGTTTGCTATTTCCTGTTGTATTTCTTGTTTGCAATATTGGTTTTATCTTATCTTTGACTACACTTGTTTCCCCACTACGGCTCCTGTCCCCTATGAGGTCATTTATATGCATTCCTTCCTGCGTATAATTTCCCGACTACATGGACAAAATATTCCAGCTTCACCATTATGTCTCCAGGACAGCACCGTGCAGTTCACCAGTTACTTCTCCCTAGACAGCAACTCAGCTTCACCATACTGTCTTCTCCAGGAACAGCATCTCCAGCTCACCATTACTGTCTCCCAGGACGCACCTCCTAGCTTCCATTTCTGTCTCCCAGGACAGACTACCTCCCAGCTTTCACCATTTCTTCTCCGACATGCACCTCCAGCTTCACCATTACGTCCTACCGGACAGCACTCCAGCTTCACCATTACTGTCTCCCAGACAGCACCTCCAGCTTCACCATTACTGTCTCCCAGGACAGCACCTCCAGCTTCACCATTACTGTCTCCCAGGACAGCACCTCCAGCTTCACCATTACTGTCTCCCAGGACAGCACCTCCAGCTTCACCATTACTGTCTCCCAGGACAGCACCTCCACTTCAACCATTACTGTCTCCCAGGACAGCACCTCCAGCTTCACCATTACTGTCTCCCAGGACAGCACCTCCAGCTTCACCATTACTGTCTCCCAGGACAGCACTATCAGCCCCACATTTACTGACTACCAGGACATCACCTCCAGCCTTACAGTTTCTGACTACATAGCCAGTATCAAGGGCAGTACCATTCAGCCCAGACTTTGTTCCCATCTGTTGTAGAAAGCTTCCAGGTTGTCTATGAAAGCAGCTTTGATGTTATCCTCTTTTAATACCCTTGTGATTTTAGTCCACAGATTTATCTCCTTTGGGCATACCCAAAAACACTTCCCTGTTTTAATACTGCTTGTAGCTAGTTCTTGGATATCTGCACAAGGGACACTTTCCTAATTTGCGGGAAATGCTCAGCATAACAAGCGGCTTTCTATATAGTAGTATGTCATTGATGTCAGCTGTGGACTGTATACCTTGTACATGTATTTGTAGTAAATAGATATATTATTATATTAACATCCCTGTGAGTCGTCTGAGTCTTCAGCTTCCAACTGTGACCCCTTGTTGCTGTGTCCCATCTCTGGAATATCCTGTCTCTGTCCACCTTGTCAGTCCCTCAGTATTTTATGTCGTTATCATATCCCCCTATCTCTCCTGTCCTCCAGTGTCGTCAGGTCGATTTCTCTTAACCTCTCCTCATAGGATATGCCCCTTAGCTCTGGGACTGGTCTTGTTGCAAACCTTTGCACTTTCTCTAGTTTAATTCTGTGCTTGCCTAGGTGTGGGTTCCAAACTGGTGTTGCATACTCTAATATAGGCCTAACATACACAGTGTACAGGATCCTGAACAACTCCTTATTAAGATGTTGGAATGCTGTTCTCAAGTTTACTATGCACCCATATCCTGCAGCCATTATTTGGTTGATGTGTGCCTCAGATGTGCCTGGAGTTATACTCACCCCAAGATCACTTGAGTGAAATTTGTAGTCTCTGGGCCCCCCCTAGACTGTACTATGGTCTTCTTTGCCCTTCACCAATCTTCATGACTTTGCACTTGGTGGGGTTGAACTCCAAGAGCCAGTTGCTGGACCAGGCCTACAGCCTGTCCAGATCCCTTTGCAGTTCTGCCTGGTCCTCATCTGATTAAATTCCCATCAACTTCACATCATCTGCAAACAGGGACACTTCTGAATCTATTTCTTCCATCATGCTTACCTGGAGTTTACCTGGAGAGAGTTCCGGGGGTCAATGCCCCCGCGGCCCGGTCTGTGACCAGACCTCCTGGGGGATCAGAGCCTGATCAACCAGGCTGTTACTGCTGGCTGCACGCAAACCAATGTACGAGCCACAGCCCGGCTGGTCAGGAACCGACTTTAGGTGCTTGTCCAGTGCCAGCTTGAAGACTGCCAGGGGTCTGTTGGTAATCCCCCTTATGTATGCTGGGAGGCAGTTGAACAGTCTCAGGCCCCTGACACTTATTGTATGGTCTCTTAACGTACTAGTGACACCCCTGCTTTTCATTCACAAATACCAGAAACAGCACTGGTCCTAGGACTGACCCCTGTGGAACCCCGCTCGCCACTTACCATGACTCTGTTGTCTTCCTGACAGGCATTCCCTGATCCATTGCAGTGCCTTCCTAGTTATCCTTACCTGGCCCTCCAGCTTTTGCACTAATCTCTTGTGTGGAACTGTCAAACACCTTACAGTCCAAGGAAATGCAATCTGCCCACCCCTCTCTCTCTTGTCTTAATGCTGTCACCCTGTCATAGAACTCCAGTAGGTTTGTGACACAGGACTTCTTTCCCTGAAACCGTGTTGGCCCTTTATTATGAACATCATTTTCACTGACACGAATTATGTAAAACTTTGCCACTTTAAGTCCCTGAAGATTTGAGATTATAATACCTGTCTATTTGTTGTGTGGAAAAGTGTTCACATCAATAGTTCTCTAACCTAAAGTTTACCACATCAACTGCTTTAGTAAGTTTGTTGTCAGTGAACCTGAACCATAACTCGTGTAGCAAAATATCAGTTCTCTCAAAATGAGCAATGCTTGGATAGTAGTCTGTTTTTATATCACCAGTAGTATACATATTGTCCTCTAACCATTGATTCTGATGTATTTATTCTGTTGTTTAGAGGTTCATGTGCATGTTAAGCCTGTTCTTGTCATTTCTGAAAATTCCCTGGGAGAGGCCAATGCCCCCTCTAGCCCCCCTCCATGGCTGTAGGCCTAGGAGTAAACTAAACGCTGCTCTCTACATTTACCAAGCATGGAGACCCACATTTTACTTGTACTGCCTAGTTTTTTGTGCACTTCATGCTGATGACAAGCATTCTTCACTACACACAAACCAGTTTGTTTAATCACATTCACAAATTAAAACCTGCACAACCCAATGTCAATTGAAAGCTTAATTTCAGTAAAACATGCAAGTGCTGAGAGTTAGAAGCTGACGAGATGCATTCTCCAGTCATCGCAAAGAATTCGACAATTTCAAATTTATTAACTGTTAGTAAATTGACGGATTTGTACAAATGCAGTGTGTTCAAGAAAACTATCATGTTTGGTATATATTGAATTAGTCATTAAACATTAAAGTTGTTTAGAAAAGGCATACTAAAGTTATTTCACAGAAAAAATATTATACCATTTTAGAAAGAAAAAAAAATGACAATTTGGCACCCACAAGCTCCAATATCAATCACAACCTCCTCCTCCTCCTATGTAAGATAAACCAGCGACTTTCTATAGTTATCGCAAAGGAACCAAAATTGGAAGTCCCGAAATGTTTTAAATAACAAGGGGCTTTTTATAAAGTATTAATATGTCATTTACCCTATTATTATAATCATAACTAATCATTAAACCCATAATGGCTCTAATTGTATAATATACTGTATTTCACTTTATAAAAATAGCTTGAGCACCCACTCTCTTCATGAGTTGATTTGAAACAGATTGGACGAGGCATTCTAAAGGTATAAATGAACATGTAGAAAAAAAAAATGACTAGAATAAAGACAAACGAAAATGTCAAGAGTTCACTACACTCCTTAAACTTAAAATATCACCATTAAAACTTTTTTTTTTTTTTTTTTTTCTTCTTTTCTCTGCCACATTCTAAACTAAGTTCTTTACAATCCTTTATAAAAATACTGTATATAATTTTCATTATTTTAAGACTGGAATTTGCATTCCTCTTATGAACTAGTGGACAGACCAGCTGAGAGAGGTTGAAGTAAAATTTAGTAAATTGATACTGCAAAGTTGAAGGTTGGAAGACAAATGAGAAAATTTCCAAATTGTCAAAATATAAATTTTTTGCAAGTTTGTGAAAGGAGATGCTTTTTTTTAAACAGAAGCTTTGAAGATGCTGGCAGACAGAGGCTCTGGAGATTCCTGATAGGAAGTTCCAGATTATGGGCCCATTTATGGATATTGTTTCTACAAAGATTAAGTTGGACACAGGGTATGTCATAGAAATTTTTGTCTAGTACTATTCCTATGGATTCTAGTGTAACTATCAAGGAAGTGCTTCAGGACATGATTAAAATTAGAATTTCTTGTTTTGTACATGTAGACTGAACAGCAGCATAGCTGTTGAACATTACTCACTCTGCTCTCAAACATAATGTAGATCTTGTCAGTTATGTGAGTTTATTGGTAGTCATCCAAGTTGATATTTGTAAGAGATCTTCATTAACAATATTGTTGAGGGATGCTAAATTTAAGTGGGAGATGACAAAAGTGGTCAATAAAGAGAATAGGTCTAAGTTGCTGTGATACATTTGTTGATGCCAATGACATTTCCCCGTGGAATGCCAATGTCCACGGGTCTTGTTGAAGAGGTTGTACCCTTGATAAGAGATGCATTGGTGTCTGTTGGTAAGATAAGACTTCATATATGCAAGGGTATGACCTCTGATACTGTAATTATATAGTTGAGGTGTAGGATGCTGTGGTCTACTGTACTGAAAGATTCCTTAAAGTCAATAAAGAGGCCTAGTGGATATTTATTTTTTAAAGTGCTGTGTAAAGGAGGTTTAACATTTTTATGATTGTCATTTGTGTTTTTGTTTGGCCTGAAACCAAACTGGCAATGGGTGAGAATATTTTGTGATACTATGAAAGAGTATAATCTATATTGAAAAAAAGTTTTTCAGGCACTTTAAAAATTGCATTTTACATTTTGTCTGATTAATGTTATTGAAATCCATTTTATTTGTTATTTAAATTCATTCATTGGTGTTACTATTACTATATGCACTGGCCCTTTGAGAAACCAGGTTGGGAAACTATTGTATTTAGGGTCACAATTGAAAGAATTTAAGAAACACAATGTTAGGTAGTTTATTTTGTACTGGTTAGATTACATACACTAAGCTAAGGTATGATGTATGTTTTAGTCACCCACAATCCATTTTTTTAAATTTGCAAATTTATGGCTGGAATTAATGTACATGATCTAGTAAATGTAAGGGTTATGATCATCTAATATTATGCCACTAAATCATGTGTGTAATACAGGTTGGCCATCACTAGGACTTGTAGTGTGCCAGATTACAGTGTGGTAAGGTTAGGATATACTTAATCTACCCATAGACTTTTTCCTGCTAGATCTTCATTTTCATCACTGCTTTCTCCTCCACTGGCTTTCTGCTGTGGATTTACAACCATCTGCACAATTTCCGAGTCAGTATAATGATGAAATTTGCAATTATACTAGCAGAAATTAGAGCCGGATTACTGATTAAACCGGATAACTGATTGCCGGATTAGTGATGGCCGACCTGTAATAAACTTTTTAAAGTAAACTGTCACTTTCACCTTGATTCTTTACTATGCAAAAGATACTGAGAAATTAGGATGAACCAAAATATAACTGATAATGAGAAATACTTGCTACTGAGTTTACCTGGAGAGTTTACCTGGAGAGAGTTCCGGGGGTCAACGCCCCCGCGGCCCGGTCTGTGACCAGCCTCCTTAGGTCAGTGTCCCAGGATGCGACCCACACCAGTCGACTAACACCCAGGTACCCATTTTACTGATGGGGAACATAGACAACAGGTGGAAAGAAACACGTCCAATGTTTCTACTCTGGCTGGGAATCGAACCCAGGCCCTCACCGTGTGAAGCGAGAGCGTTAACCACCAGGCCACAAATATTTTATGTAAGTTTTCAATTATGCTTTACGTGAACTATATTTAATATTAAAAATGAACAGATTTAATAAACACAAATTTTGTAGACAGGGACTTTGAAGAGTAAGGAAGTGAAAGAAAATAAGTTTCATTTTAATGACTCAAAAACTAGTAGTTCCCTGAACTTTTGGATTAATAAGATAACTTTTCAAATTGATCCTTCTTGGCATATTTAATAGTAAGTGAAACTATCAGCCCTCAGTTTGAATATCATTTGATCACTATCAATTATCCAGCTAATTTATTTTTATCTAAAATTTACCCAAATCCCTTACCTACTACTGCCCAGCAAGCTATTGTACAGTTTCCCAGCTTACTACTGTCTACTATCTACTTCCCATGTAGCTGTCTACATCAAAGGTGCATCTCTGCTATTTCCATACTGTCAAGCACTTCACAATGGCTTTTTTGCTGTCTTCCAGGACAACTCGTCTACTCTGTCTTGCCGTTTCATCCCCAAGTAGCTCTTGCTGTCGTTCATTTCATGAAGGCTGCTGTCAGTTTCACTTGTGTGTCTTGTCAACTCCCCAGGAAACACGGTGGCTGAAAAAAAATAAGTAGACAACTTGATATACAAAGCTGATTATACAGTGGACCCCCCCCTCCTTACGATCAGCTCCAAACTCGACCAATTATGTAAGTGTATTTTTGCAAGTGCTTTTGTACGTGTATTTTTGGGGGTCTGAAACGGACTAATCTAATTCACAATATTCCTTATGGGAACAAATTCAGTCTATAATGGCACCCAAACAGACCTCTGGAATGAAATAATATCGTAAGGCGGAAGTCCACTGTATTTTTTTTTTTAACACCCTGGCCGTCTCCCACTGAGGTAGGGTGACCCGAAAAAGAAACGCTTTCACCTCTGTTCACTCTATCATTGTCTTGCGAGAGGTATGCAGATACTACAGTTCAGATGTCCCTCCAAATTGAAAATATCCCCACCCCTCCTTCAGAGTGAAGGCACTGTACATCCCACTTCCAGGACTCGAGTTCGGCTAGTAGGTTTCCCTGAATCTCTTCACAAAATGTTACAGTAATAAATATACTACAGTGGGCATTGTGAAGATAGCATGACAGGTGGAGAAAAAATGAAAGATATAATGGAGAGAGGAGGTAAAAAGTGCTGAAGAGGGAAAATGTACGAGGCAGCTGGGCATAAAAAAATATGCAATAAATTTGCAGCTTAAGCGTTATTAAGGCAGTCTGAAGCATTTGTGAAATTACTGGAATAATGATTATGTGCAATAACTTTAATTATAAATGCTTCTAGTTTGAACAAGCCTAAGTGCTTACACCAACTCTCTTCGTTTCTTATGGGTTTTGTTTGCATGTATGGATGGTTGTAGCTTAAGTGTTCCTATGCTGCAACCATCCATACATACAAACAAAATCCTTATGAAAAGGGAAAAGAGAAGGTGTAAGCACTTAGGCTTATTCAAACTAAATGCATTTATAATTAAACCCAGTAATTTCACAAATGCTCCAGACTGCCTTAAATACAGTGAATGTGTACAGATACCAGGTTTACAGCTCTGAGAGAAGTCTCCCCCACATCTCATAACCCAAACCCTCTGTACTTAGGTACACACATTACATATAGCCAGGATAAAAAAAAATATTCATAAAACACTAAAAAGCTGAGGGGAGGTATCAGCTAAGGAAAGTAGAGCAACAAATGAACTTATGAGTTAAGGAAAGGTAAAGTTGGTGTGAAATGTTTATTTCAATCAAAAATGTCATAATGCATCTGCATTGAAAGTTGGGCTTTCTGAAAGGAGAGCAAGTAACAATGCCAGCCACATTTTGAGGGACGGCCCTAGAACAATCTGACAACTGCCAGGATACACACTTATTGAAATGTTCACTGGAGAGGTTCTCAGGATAGCAATTCTAAAAGCTGAAGTAAGAGATGCAACACACACAATGTGAGAACACATCAATGGAGGAGGTATAAGAGAAGAAAAATGTACAATGTGTAAAGCGAGTCTTAACTTGTATATTCAAACTGTTATAAGATCAGTGATAGGGATGACTATCAGAATAACAAGTAAGAATAATAAGAAAGCGTTCCCTATCAAGATCATTTGCCATTACACAATCCAAGTCTAAGTCAGAGATGATGAGTAAATTAAGAGATCAATACTTGAAGTGTGTATTCAGAAGTCTACATGGGTCGAATTCCAAGTATTGAGGACACACAATAATAAAGGACTTGAGTCATTGAGGTGGGAAGTACAGTGCCTGCAGTCTGAAGGAGGGGTGGAGATACATTGCAGAACTATAGTATCTGCACACCTCTGGCAAGACAGTGTTGGAGTGAGTGATGAAAGTGTTCCTACTTTTTCAGGTCACTCTACCTCGGTGGGAAACAGCCGCTGTGTTTTTAAAAATCTCCAATAGATTACCATGATCACAATGGAACCCACCCTGAAGGAATATAACAATTTAAATCTAAAAGAAATATGGTTCAGGTAAAGCTGAAACTAGGTGTTGTAGGCAACTTGAAGATAAGGGGTGAGAAGGCAAAAGAAGCACAGTGCAAACTGTATACCAATTACCTACATAAACATGGGATGAGATATAACAGAGTAGAGTTTGGATAAACAGGCACAGGGGGAGATGCAGGGATAGACAAATGTAAATGACTGAAGCCAAAAATAGGAAAGTCAGGAAAGTGGTAAAATTTAATTTTTTGGAGGCAAATGAATGCAGGTCAGTACCTGGAGCTTTCCCATATCTTCTGATATTTCAATGTAAAAGTGACCATTTAAAAATAGTAAAAGTTATGTAGGCAAGTGACTGATGGTCAGGATTTGGTTTGGCAGGAAAGATTTCACCATGGACTGCACCATGTGGACTGCAAAACGGAATTAGCAGGAGAAAGAGGGTTAGAAGCGGGAATAGTTGACTTTTTTTTTTGCATTAGGCTTGCAGACATGATGTTTAATGAGTATGTCAGGCGGGGATGAGTCTTCAAACTCTTTACTGCACTTGAGATTGCCTGGGCAATATTCAGAATCTATAGAGGTGTGTCATGTACATAGGCAGAAATGACTTCTAAAAAGCACAACACCTGGAAATCTATTGCTTTGCAAGAAGTCTTTAAAACACAATAGACAAAATTATTCACCCTCGGGACAACAAATATCGAGGTGTACTTTCCTGACCACACCCTCAACAAGACAGTTTTGACCTTCATAGACTACGACTTCTCATTCAATACTCTGAAGTATGAGATAAGCATTATCAACATAAATAAGGGTGACCAAGGCCATCAAACTCTCATAGATCAACAGTATCAAGAACATTGCC